>VXBZ01010472.1:216159-303601 GCA_013399135.1 Heliornis fulica | reverse complement strand
CTCCGCGGGTGGGGGTGGCGGCGCGCTCCTCCGCAGGAGCGGAGGGAGCTGTGATAGAGGGTGGGGGATCTGCCCTTGGGTGAGGGGCAGCGCCGCCGTGTCTTGTCGCCATCCGCTTCTGAGGCAGCCCCGTCCGGCCGCCCTCCGTTCCGGGCGCGCAGCGGCAAGCCCCCATCTTGGGGAGGCCCCGGCGCCCGGGGTTCGCTGCGTGCCGCGTCGCGGTTTCGGTCATCGTTGTTGTCATTTGCAGCGCGCTGCTGCGTTTGGCGGCGTCATCGGGTCGGCCGTTACGCGTTTGCCTTGTCTTAAGGTTTGTCCTGAGCGTCTCCCCGCGGGGACGTGAGCCGCGCCAGTCTGCCGCGGGTACGCGGCGTGGAAGCAGCTGTCTCGGGCGGAGATGCGGAACGTCAGAAATAAATATCTTGCTTGGAATGTGTTATTTAAGGGGTGCTTGAAAGCTCCCGCGTGTTCCCGTTTCTGGTTATTCTTATGAGATCCGCGCTTTTCTGCGTTAGCCCTGGCGCTTCTGTTATGGCTTTGTGCCATGGCCTGGGTTTGTAGGACAGCAGGCTGGCGCGCCCCGCGTCCCTGAGAAATGTCCGGTCTGCCACGATTGTTTTTGTGGTGGTAGGGTGACCCCCAAGATGGGGCGGCGTGGTAAGCAGCGCGATGCGCTCCACACCTTTATCATGGAAACCCTTGTGTGTGCAGGGACCCAGTCCTGAGGCGGGATTGCCCCTTCGGCGTTGCTAGTGGGAGTTTGAACAAGTGAGGATCGGAGGGTCCGTTTGGGATCGCTGTCTGACGACACAGGGTGCAACCGAGCTCTCTGGTGAGCTCTGGTTTTTTCATCAGCAGTGCCGTCGTTCAGGGAACAGGAATTGAAGAGCAGAGCACGCTGTGGAAAGTGATAGGATGTTTCAGAACGCTTCACTTCCCTTAATTTATTCCAGGCCAGCTCTTAACGATTCTTAACCATGTAGAGAAGCCTTAAAAGGAAACAGATTTTATGTTTAATTTGGTGCATATTTCAGATTTTTGTCCATTTGTTAAGCTAAAATATGGTTGTGAAGTACAGTAGAGATGCCTTTGCAGTACTGATGCACCATCATGTGTTTGGTGTGGTTTTGATGGAGCAGCGTGAGAATGAAGTTACAGCTCTGAGTGGCATACATTTTCCTCTATACAACAAACAAAACAAACGACTTCTGGCCGTAGCTCAGCGTGGACTGTATGTGCTTCATATTCAACAGAGGGGCTTTTGCCTGGGCAGTTGGGCTCTGTGTTGACAGCAGCTCTCTAAATCTAGAGTGGAAGTCTGTAGTATCAAGCTTGTCTACATGGGCAGTAGACAGCAGGAAAGGTCTTGCTGAGTTACTCTTTAAGCAACAGAAGCAGAGGTTCTTGTGTGTATGCCCTTAATTCTAAAGCAAGGGAGATGAGCTAGCAGAACACTGTTGTCCTGGAAACAAGATTTTTTGTTGTTGTTGTTGTTCCCCCAAGGTCCTCATTTGAAAACTTACTAAGGTTTTTCCAGCCTCTAAAGGTTTTGATTCAGTGGGTTACCTTGCTTCTAGGGACTGAGACAGCCCTCACATGGAGCGCAAGATCTTGCCAGTGTTTTTCTACAAGTCTCTGACTCTCAATCCAAATGTTAGATGAGAGGAAATATGGGGAAACGTGTATTTTTGGCAAGAATTTGAAATTCAGTATCCTTAAATCTAGGAGATCTGGTCTTTCCCAAACTTCAAGGTGGGTGTGACCTCTTATTCACTACTCCCTGCTGGCAGTACCAAGTTGTTAGCAAATCAGGATTTCAGGGATCTGTATCTAGGCTGTATGCATTTTTTTTCTTGATACATGACAACTTTGCCTTCAATTTAATTTATTTTTAATGAGCTAATTTTAACTTAATCCATAGTGGGTGGTAGCATGTAGGTACCTAGGGAGAAGCAAAGAACCCTGCCAAAGTGTGGCAAAGGAGCCGTGTGATCTTCCAGAGGGTGTTTGGCTCCCTTACTGAAAGCAGTGATCACACCTCTGTGGGAACTTGTCTCGCTATCAGCTAAGACACAGAAGTCTGTACCACTAGTAGGGCAGTAGAATTTTCAATCTTTAGATCTCAGATGTGTCGAAGGTTGGGTGTCCTCAGCCATCTCTTAGACCTACTTGAGTCCAGTCTGGTTTTATGGACTGCTGTATTAAATGGAAGAAGTTTTCCCTATGGATTGAAATGACTGCTAGGACAAAGGGCTGTTCCATTTCTTATACATTCTGGGCTCCTTAGTCTCTGTAGTACTGTACTGGAACTAGGAAGGGAAATAAGGTGACCAAGGCTCCCCTTTTTGGTTCTTATTTCTTTGTTAATATTTAATTCAGGCTTCTGGCATGTGCTTTGTAACAGCAAATTTTAATTACCTCTAATTGCTAGTATAGCCTCAGATGCATCTTCAGAATAACATAAGAATACCTCTTGGATCTCTTTTGCAGATTACTTTGTTGGAAAAACTTCCTCATTTCTTGCCTGGATATGTAGTGCAATTGTCTTTGCTTGGAGATGAAGTTTGAAACATCTACCTGTTGTCCTTGAGACGTAGATCAAATGACGCAAGCATCAATGCTCAGCTTCTGTGCTCTTTGCTTCTGCTTCCCTTCCTGTTTCTTTTCTGTCAAACTGAATTTCCTCTCTATTGTTGGATTATCTACCTAAATCTCAAACAGACATCCTTTGTAGAAACATTGTAGGAAAATGTTACTGACCTTGGAAGAAGAAAACGTTGGGGTGTATCTCCCTCATCCGTATCTGTTGGACAGCTAGGTACAGCCTCAGATGTGTTTAAATCACACCTATTGCTGCCTAACCTAATACGGTAAGCTCTCTACTGTAGATTAAATTGATTCTTCTGTCTTTCATCTGGCTTTTCACAGTCGCTTCTGCTGCCATTGCTCTTCCTTTGCTTCCCATGTTCTGTGGGAAATGTCACCACAGCATCTGATGCAAAACTGAAAAACAGCCCAGACAGATCAGGTGGAGAACTAAGTGTGGTCTAACATGAAGTAAGGAAGATAACAGGGTCATTTGCAAATTACGGATGTGATTGAGAAGAGGGTGCATGATTTGGCCTTGCAGGGGAAAGGTAGGGTCATAGCCGGCTTTTGTGGTTTGTATAGCACACAGTAAGATGGGTCCGCGTGAATTAATGGAAGGCAAATTCTGGTATTTTCCATCTTTCAGAAATTGAGGGTTATGTTGTTGCATCAGCCAGCACAGGTAGACATTGTACTTCTGTTACTGTCAGCCTGTTGAGCTACTTTTCTGTTTTTCACAGAGGAAAGGGAGGTGCCAGTGCTGCAGAAATGTTAGTGCTTCTTGAAAACAACATTTGAAAGCTGCAGTGAAGTGAGTTCACTCAGCAAGAAGGCTGTTCCTAGCCATGTATACTTCTACAGTTTTCTTGAACTTGTGATATATTTACCAAATATTTAATAAATAGGAAATAGGGAAATTGAAGTGCCAAGGTATGTCCTTGTTTAGCTAAAGACCTTTTGATGAAATAGGAGAGGTTAATGTAGCTTGCCCCCTAATCTCCAGGCAAGTTGAGATCTTGATCTTATTTGAGGGATACATTCTCTGCAGTTTATAATACATAAACAAGGATATTTCTGCAACTGAGGTTTGAGAACTTGTGTCTCTGTTCACTAAAAGTACTTGTTGCACACAGCAGTGAGGTCTTGGTAAGACCTTGTATGAAATCAGCAGGCTATATTAAAGAAGACGATAACATTCTTGAGCTGTTTCATGTAGACCTGGCCTGCTCGTAAGAGGACAACCCCCTTGATGTTCTTGTAGTTCTGACGAAGGCCTGCATCTTGTTTGTGGCCTAGTGCTCTGCCCTGCTAACGGAGAAGCCTGTCATGTGAGGGATGATGATCACTAAATACAGCTCTGTTCCTCCAGTTTGTTGCAGGCAGAACAGATTTTGTGGAGGAGATAACTAGCGAGGTGAAAGGGAGTAGCATGGGAGGAAAGGAACAGGGATATTGAGGGGGAGAAAATGAAGGGAAAAGAGCAGGGAGGATGAAAGACTAGATGGTGCATACAGGAAAGAAGAGTGAGTGATAGAAAAATGCATCTGGTGTATTTCTGATCTGTGTTTCACAACACTTGCCAGTGGAGCGCACTTAAATAGTACATTTCACCACACATCTAAACTTTGCGCTATATGTCTGATTATAGGAAGCTGTAAGTACAGATGTTGCAGATATTTGGAAGCACACCTTGGTTCCTTGGGGCAGTTTATAGCTCAATTACACTTACTGCAGGGTAGCAAACTACAGAATTTTACAAATAAAGCCATGTGAATGCTCATTTCCTTCCTTCTTTACAAGGCTAAGTAGTCCAGGCTAAGTCTGTGCTTGAATAGCTCCTTTACCTGGTGGTAGCCTGCCATATCACTGACTTTCCTCTAAGTTCCTTCCGGCTGCAGAAGCACACAGAAGTGCACAGAAGCAAAATGAACTGTGCTTCGAAAGAGTTTGGTTCCTAAAATTTAGCCTTGTGATGAGTCTCTAAGGTAAAAATTACTGTTAATGATGAAAGCGTAGAGGGTATCTCAGGATTTGCTGAGAATTTGTTCTTTCACTTGTTCTCTGTTAAATCTGTTGTGCTGAGGAAAGTGCAGTGCCGGGCTTACTGCTAGGGTTAGGTGTTGGATCTTTCTATAATTCCGGTTTGTGTTTGTTTCAAGCCTTAACCCTTGGCAGTCTGAGGTTTACGTCCAGACTTTGGAAGAATTTTTCAAGAACTGTCCAGTCTTTGAGGGTTACAATAAGATTTCAGAATTAAATTGCTTTGTATATGGGGCCTTAAAAATACTTTCTTGCTCGGATTCTCCTCTGTTCTTTTTCCACATCTTTTTTTTTTTTAAATTATTTTTTCTGTGACAATCAGTGTTAAGGGAATTTTTTTCATATTTTGCGAAGTCTCTAATTTTCGTAAATTTTCGCCCTTCTGAAAAACAACTTGTACTTGGCTCAGAATAAAAGAGTCATTGACAGACTCTAGAAATATTTTGTTATTATTTTTTTTCCCCTTCCTTCCCCTGGATATCTTGCTGAATTTTGTCTTGCAACTAACATTTCTTTTGATCCTGTAGCAAAGTTTTACATTCACTAGGCTGGAAATTACTGCCTCCCACAGCTGGGCAGGTGGAACGAACTGTGTGCCTGCGCTTCAGCAACTTTGGTGCAAAGTTCAGTGTCTTAATTTAAACCGTTGGTTTGACATTTCTGAAGAGTGTTTGTTTGATCCGGTCCATTAAATTTGCTTGGGAGGCAGTAAACTTGAACATTGCAGTAGTATCTTTTCAGTCACCAGAGTTATTTGTTGACGTGTGTGTGCCATTTTTTTCTTAATTTTTTGCCTTAAAGTAGTAAGCATTAGTACACTGTTAATTCTGATAGCAGTTCTGTGAATATCGTAATTTATTGGATATTCCAGTGTTTGCTTAAAAAATGTACTTGTGCAGTGTCTTGTATAAAATGTAAAGTCCGGGATAAGTCTTCCTGTCCAGGTCCAGAAGTGTGTAGAGCATCTGTCAGGTGCTTTGTGAGTATGGGCATTATTTGCCCAAAAGAATTAGGTCATGGGTATCTTATCCCTTCCAGTTTTTGTGGATCACTTTTTAAAATTCAAAATTGTGCAGTATAACACTGGCAGAAACAGCAACAATTAATATGAGACCAGTTGGTAATAGCATGAGTAGAAAAGTAGTGGAGGTGTAGCCATGCTTAGAAGTTGGTGTCACAGCTGGTAGCTAGGAGGTAGTATTATATGACATGGAATCATGAACTTGCTCTTCTGTTTTGCCATATACTTCTAGGAACATGGATGAACATGGTCCTTGAGGTTTTCTAGTGATCATAACTTTTCTCTTAAAGTGTGGGTGGATCATCTGCCATCATTTCTGGGACTGGGTAAGTGCTTGGCACTGTTGGTTCCATGCTGAAAGGAAGGCAATGCTGCCCCATGCAAGCAAGATGGTTATAAGAACGTTTTAAACCACAGATGACCTACGCTACTTACAAAACAGCTGTCTTAAAAGAGCAATCCATGTTACCACAGTTCGGCCTCATGGACTCTAATTACGCTAAATCTTTAGTTAGATGATCTATTTTTCTGTGTTGTATTTAGTGCAGAGGAGGGGCCTGATCTGGGGATGAACTGTGCAGTAAAGGACGTCATTGAGGATAATAGCTTTATTTGTTGCAGAAATTGGAAGTCGTATAGCGGTCAAAGCACAGTACTGAAAGAAGAGCAGGACAAGGTTGTTTTCTAATTGAGACCTGCATCCTTCCTACCACTCCCCACAGTTCATGTGTATGCAAGGAAAGTCTTGAAAAATTGTCCTTTTGCCATTGGTTGACAGGATATTTCTCAGGTTTTGGGTGCCCGTTTTAAGATCTAGGCTCAGTGTTGTAGAACTGCTAAGCCCTCTCAGCATTTCTACATATATTAGGTAAACTACTGCTTCCAAAGCTGAACCATGGATGTCTCAAGTTGGATACCCCCAGCTAAATGATACTTTATTCTTTCTCCTGAAGAAGGCTGGTTCTCCCTGTAAGTTTGTATACAGTATCTCTTTTGTTCCCACAACTGGTTCCCAGTCTCCTTGTGCCAGCTTAAGCTGCCCCTCTTGTGCTTCTTGTCCAGTCTCTTTGGTCTGCCCACACCTGTCAGCTCCCCAGGACTTTGTTGCAGTGATTCCTCCCTGCCGAGTAATTTCTGACCTTATTTCTAACCCAGACTTCAGTTCTGGTCTTCAGACACCTTTATTTTTTATCAACCAACTTTGCCTGTAATCCTCCTCAAATCTGTTGCTTCTTCTCCTACTCATTTGGTTTGGCCATTTTTTCCTCATGCTTTTGAAGTTAGTATTTCTGTCTTATTCCTCTAGACTTGTCCTAGGTATATAGGTTCTGCTGGGTCAGATCAATGTTCAGCCAAATCAATGTTGAATGGTTATTAAAAGGAACTGTTTTCCAAACCCTTTGAGGTGGAGTGGTGAGTCTGGCCATAGGGCAGTGCATGTGCAATTAGGTCACCTGCAGAAATCAACTGCAGTACTCAGTTTTTTGGCATTTTTGGAGATTCTAGTTGGGAGTGAATCTCTAATGGATCTGTGTTTACTGTGACTTTTTAAAGGATTAGGATAGAAAGGCTGAAAATTTTTGTTCCTTAAATTTTTGCAAAACATTTTTCTTTTAGCCCTTACTTTTGGCAGTAGATCAACTGTTTTAACTGAAAGTGAAGACTGTTCTTTAAAAATCAATCTGAAGCAAACACACAGCATGAAAAATTTCTGGGCACACACTTTGGGAAAATGTAAGCAACTGAAAACAGCAACCTTTTAAGAAGTGATGTTGAGCAGCTGTAATTACAGAGGGTGATGCTACTGGTCCCACCTTCTGATTGCTCCCATCTTGCTGAAGGATTAGAAAGTGCTTTTTTACAAAGAGCTCTTACACCTACATGTCACTGTAGAATAGCTGGTAACAGCATAATGTTTGACATGTAGCAGTGTGCAGGGACTAGTGATGGCATGTAAATTACTTGCCTGTTAGGAAAAGGGGGGAATCTTGTGGAGCAGGGAGCTGCTTTCTATGTAAACAAATTTCCTACTCTCCCCTGTTGGTAAGAATAGTGGAAATACTGAAGTTCGTCTTTGCTTTGATGTATACCAAGACTCTTTCTCTCCCCAGGCAATGGGGAAGGAGGTTAGGAGCACTAAGAATATATGGGTGCTGCCATCTAAGTGATCTGCATTATTTATTTATTGTTATTATTTATTATGTTGGGTTTGTATTGTTCTTCATCTTACCAAGTTTATAAGACTCAAGAAAACTATATATGCTTTGGTTGAATGTTTTCTACAGTATAGTGGGTTTTTTTGGCAAGAACAAATTACTGAAGAATAGTTAGTTTTGGCTGTTAGTTTGACCCAATCTTTATTTTAGTAAAATAGCCTTTCCAATAAATATCGGTAAGAACTATTTCTCTGCTAGAAGTACTACTGGCTACATTAATAGTGCCTTAGACACAGGCTTCCAACATGAGCTGTAGGTTTACTGCTTCACTTGAGATAGAGATGGATATGGAGCTAAGCCTTGTTAATTCTGCACCAGGTTCTCATGTAGCTTTCTATCTTTGCCTATGATTTCTGCGCCATGGTGTCTGAAATGTTCTGTACTTAATATATTAATGGTAGGTTACAGTTCTGTGTTCCCAAGAGGCTTTCCAGCTGGGAGCAAGCTATCTGTTATGACCAGAGGGTTATATACTCTATAAAAAGAGACCACAGCAAAATACATTCGAGTCGAGAAAACTATGTTAAAGTTCCTATGGTGAGTGAATCTGCAATGAGAGTTTGGCATGTGTGCAATCTGTTGCATTTGAGAACATTTTAGATTAAATATCTAATTAATATATTAAATGGACATGTCTACATAAAATATTTAACAGTTCTGTTGTATAGTGTAAGTAGCCCACTTATGATGGAGCAAGAAGTGTCCAAGTACTGTCAGAAACTGGGAATTTCAGCACCCTGCAGGCTTGGATGTGAAGAGAGCAATTGTATTAAAATCTCATAGATAAAACAAGCGTGCTGCTAAAAATGGACTGATGTGATGTAAATAAAGCCATTAGAAGTCATCACAGGCCAACTGTTGGCTCTTCATGCGTGTATAGTGCAGCTTTTCAGTGGGTGCCTAATGCCTGTGACTTCTCAGCAGGATAATATTGCCCAGGGAGAAGAGATGCTGGTGGAGTGAAGGCTTCTGCTTTGCTGTGTTGAAGCAGCTTGGCAACAGATGAGACTTGGAGAACTGCTCTGAAAACACTGCTCTCCAGTCCTAGCAGAACGGAGGTACAGTTGTGGGGAGACAGTTAGTGGAGAATGGGTTGTGAGGATCAATTTCTAGTGAGACTTTCCTTCTGAGGAAGAGCAGTGAAAGCTTACAGTGTTTTGTTATGCAGACGTCATGTCCCATATAGATGTTTCAGGGGCTAAAGCCCCATAGGAATAGCGATTCGTTAATTCTGTACTTCTCTTATGTTGCCTCCTTGCTCTGTTTCCCTTCCGTTGCTCTGTAGGGACAAAAGCCCTTTTTCCTCCTGGTTTCCTTCACCTCACAGATAACTAAGAGTACTGCAGCTCAGAAAGTAGCACGTTGTGGTTCTTACTCTTGGAGCAGTGGGATACTGTTGTATTATTACTGTCGTGGTGTAGCAGGTCAGGGCTGCTTTGAGCAACTCCTGGCTTGCTCTGTTCTTTGAAACTGGTTGTGAGAATTCAGTGGGAAGATCTTTCAGGTGAAGACATGTTAGTCATGTCTCAAGTAAAATAGCGTCTTGAGTAATTCTCTCTTGAACAGAGGAGGTTGTGAGGCCTAACTTCTACATGCGATAATGGAAAAAGGATTTCTGGGCATGTATCTATCAACCTTGGGCACCTGGGTTGAATGAAATACCCTCAAGAATTATAATTGAAGATCATGAGAGCATAACTTAGGCTACTGCAAGAGACAAGACATGAAAAAAAGGACAGGAAAAAAAAAAGAAGAGGAACTATGAACTCGGAGGGAACTTTGGTTCTACTGAATTAACAGAATAAGCAATCAGAAAGTGAAAACACCTGACAGTCTAAAAAATTGGGAGATTTATGTTTCTGACAAAGAAAATGAAAGAAGAAGTAGCCTTCTACATAATAAATTCTCAAAATACTGAAATAATGCTTGAAAGGTGTACCTTCAGGGCATCGTGTGAGTTAAAAGGTCAGGTACAGAGGCTGTGTGGAATTTTTAATTAATAAGAATTTGCTCTGCTTTCAAAATCAGCCTGCTAAAGCATAACAGGAAAAAAGAAAGGCCAAAAGTGAACTATGAGGTTCCCATGTTGACTACTACAGATACCTAAATCAAGGAACGTTACTAATTGCAGTTGATGCGTATAGAAATAATATTTCTCTTTGCGTGGTTATCCTAAAATACTCTGTCTCAGATACTTTGATTTCACTGGTGGTGATTACTAATATAAAAACTTCTTTAATGATCACCCTGTGGGTAGAAAGAAATATGCAAATATAGTTAATTTCCAGAGAGGAAGAAGGATGACTTAAAATAAAACCAGTTGCTCAGTTGACTGTATTTTCAACAAGCCATTGACACCAAAGAAACGGCTTGTTATCCTGTCATTTGGTAATTTGCTGTCCTGATCGCATCTTTCCCTCTCCATCTCCATCTCATCCCCAAGATATGTGATATTTCTTCTCTCTGCCCAAATGAACAGCTCTTTACTGCTCACTGGACACTTGCTTAGAATGTTTTTTAAGGTGAGTCTCTTGTGACTGTGTTGTGATGAAGCTGGAACTTTGATGCTTTACTAAAATGCTTGTAGTCCTTTCTGTCAGGTAGCTCCAAGTACCACACATGTTGGATGTGAGGGTGTTTTGTTTCCTTCAGAACCAAAAGAAGATGGTGACATCTCATGAGTAAGAAACAACTCTACCCTCCTCCGGACTAGGCAGCATGAAAGTTGGTTATGATCAGAGGAACAGTCTCTGTATCTGAAGAGCAGTTTGCCATCCTTACTAAAGCGTAAGTCTTAGCAGACTCTCAGATGGAAGTCAGCACCCTTCCTCATCCTCTTACTCCCTACCTGTGTACCTGTGAATAGGTGCAGCAGCTATTGAAAAGGTGTGAAAAGCAGCTATTGAAAAGCAACTGTTTTAAGGTTGAGTGTCAGGAGTATGGATCCAGGCTCTTCTCAGTGATGGACAGTGATAGAACAAGGGGAAATGGTTCCAAACTGGAACACAGAAAGTTCCATCTTAATATAAGCAGGAACTTTTTCACTGTGAGGGTAACGGATTACTGGAACAGGCTGCCCAGAGAAGTTGAGGAGTCTCCTTCTCTGGAGACATTCAATACCAATCTGGACATGTTCCTATGTGATCTAGTCTAGATGATCCTGCTTGGGCAGGGGTGTTGGACCGGATGATCTTTTGAGGTCCCTTCCAACTCCTAATGTTCTGTGATTCTGAGTGTTGAGGAAGGGTTTAGTTAACAGTGTTTCAATGCATTGTGCAGGGGAGTAACTGTAGGGAAAAGGTTTGTTTGTTTGTTTGCTTTTTTAGTGTAGATACTTTGCAATGGAGTTTTGCATTTGGCCCAGTTTATTGTTTGCAGGCAGGAATGAGGTGATATAATGATGCAGGATATGTTTGTGCTTTCCTGTTATGGTACATATGTGGTTGGAGGCAATCTGGGTGTGGACCTGGTAATGGGGAGGGCTGAAGGTTGAAAAGGAAGATAAAGGTATGTGTTTCCTTTTTGTGGCTGGGTAGTTTTGATTTGTTTTTGTTTGCATGGTTCTGGGTATTGATTTGAATACTCTTAAATAACATCTATCCAAGATCTGTGTGAGAAAAAGAGATGGTGCCTGTATATGTATATAGCACGTGCCCTTACTTACCAAAACACCAGAATGGTTCTTCCCCCTTCAGTTCTTATTGCAGCCCAGCAAGCCATTTTTCATGCTGCCTTTCACACACGTCTCCTGCTCTTGTCCCTCTGATTTTACAGTAAGAAAATTCACCATATGCTGTTCAGGCCTGACATTTGGGCTCAGTGTGCTTCAGATGCTGAAAAAAAGCCCTTTCCAGAGACCTTATCTTCTGCCACACCCACATGTGGCAGTGATGTTTTGGCACTGATGCCCGGGTATGACATTGCAATTTATTGGATAGTTAATTCCTCAGCAATATTAGGTATTTGGTGCTGGTAGGGTTGGAAGTGAGGGCAGGGTTTAGACCCAAAAAGAGGTGTGTCCCTGGCTGCCATGGTCAGTGTGGAGACTCTTGAGCAAAGTTTGTACGATGTGTAGGAAAGGAGCGGTGTGTTCTGGAGAATAGGAGGGACATGGAGCTGAAGTGGGAGGTATTCAATGTACCCATGAAGGTAATTTTTACTGGAAAAATGCATGTGGTGGATCAGAGGGACATGCAGCACATGAAGGGCTTTGGAAATGTGGTACTTCTTTGTTTTTGCTGTCAGGATGACTGGCCTACTTTTCCTCTGGAAAGGACTTGCTAACTGCATGAAAACCCTCCAACCAAGGCATAGCCCCATGTAGCAGCAGTAGTCCCTACCTGTCAAAGCTGGAGTTTTTCTCTTCCATCTGCTGGAAGCTGAAATCAGTTGCTGGCAATGGTTCGACTTCCAGGCTTTAGCTGAATTTCCATATTCAGAGTACTAGATATTGGCTTTCAGATGGAGACAAGTTCTCTTGTAAAGAGTCACAGAAAATCTGCTGCTGTCGCACCTTCGCTTTGCTGATAACACAGCTTTTAAAACTTCCCTCTTAATTAACTTTCATACCCTGCTTCCATTTCTTAGTGCCAGAAGGATGCTTGAAGCAATGTAGATTTGCTCCTGTCATTGGAGGTACTGACTTAGGCAAAATTGAAAGGAAAGAGGAAGTGTGTTTGTGAGAAACATTGTTGGATTATGATAACACATGTAAATAATTATTGTTTTAAGATGCGATATATCAAAATCAGTTGTCTGTATTTTTAATAGAAGTCCTGGTTTTCAATTTGTTGTTAACATAAAAGTATTTTGGTGTTGCAAAACGTGTATGCAACACGTGAGACAGCATTGATGAAGTGTGCATTTTTAATGCTGGCACTTTAGCCTCTCCAGAACAGGGTATTTGCTCAATCATGCTCTGTTGGATCTTATCTTCTTTTCCCACCCATCTCTTTCACCCACAGTTCAGATGTCTCTCTGAATATACGTTCTTTGGATGCATCAGCATGAAATTTTGCAGATGGCCACTAGTCTTAATACATGTGAAGCTGTGATCACAATTTTCTGCCAGAGATGCTGAATTATATTTGCAGCATTGCCAAATCTCTTTAATCAGTCTTGACTGAAAAATGATGGTGTAAATCCCAGATTAGTAATGGTGCTTCAGTGAGTCATTAGCAGTGGTTGTCTAGATCTGATTGTAAAAGGTAGTTTTTACAGACACAAGTGGTCCAGTGTAGGGCAAAAGGGGAGCTGTAAGAGTGTGACTTAGAGTGGTTCTTTTTAGGTTCTTGCTTGGGTATGAGAAGAAACTTCTCACCTCATCTGTCCAAGGTTGTAATTTGTAGGTGGGATATAGTATAGCTTGGTAAAAGTGCTGGTTTTCTGTTGTTTATGGAACCGCAGCATCTCCTGAGTTGGAGGGGACCCGTAAGGATCATCGAGTCCAACTCCTGGCTCCACACAGGGCCAGACAAGTCAGAGCATGTCACTGAGTGCATTGTCCAGATGCTTCTTGACCTCAGCCAAGCTCAGTGCTGTGACCACTTCCCTGGGAAGCCTGTGCCAGTGCTCAGCCACCCTCTCAGTAAAGAACCTGTGGCATCAGCCATTTGAGTTGTGGGACTAGAGCTGAGTAGAGAATTGTGACTTAGACCAACACCCTGGTGAGGTGGCAGTTGCACAACTGTAGGCAGAACAAGGGAACCTGTATGACAGGGAGGGACCATATGGGTGTGGGTTGTTTGTGCATGTATGTTTTAGTTGGAGGGGTCAGTGCTGGGGGCCGCCATCTTCCCTTGCTGACGTTAGGAGGGGAAGGGATTGAGGCACGAACCAGGACAGAGTTGGGCCGTAGCCAGAGTGCACAGTACAAGTGTTTGATACTAAACCAGAATAAAAATGCTTATGTACAAGGACTTTCAAACTTGTAGTGTTACCTCTGTAATGCACATTTTGGGGGATGTTGTTTTTAGGTTGACTGTCAACTGTGGAAGAGAATTGCCATTTTGCAGAAGGCTTTTGTGCCAGATCTGCTGCAAACAAGGTCTCCCATTATGAGCCTGAAGGCGAATGTTGTTGTGGGGTTTTGGGGGTTTTTTTGGGTTGTTTTGGTTTGTTGTTGTTTGTTTGGTTTTGTTTAATTGAAGGATTGACAGGTTGTGTTTTGATAGCTCAGAGGAGTTAAGTCTTGTAAATGTCTGAGCAACAGCAGCGTGTTTTCCTTCACACCACGGGCATTGAATTGGAAGGCCTGCTTTTAATGAAAATTATTTTATAGATCACCTTGGTTTCATACAGGCATTATAAGATCATTTTCAAACCTCCCATCCAGTAATATTTCTTTAAATGTGCAGGCTTAGCTGAGCAAAGTGATTACACTGTTTGCTTTATCCAGGCTAAAAGCTTTGCTTGAACAACTCAAAGCACTCCTCTTCTACTTGGATTGAGTACTTCTATTTTTAAAGCAGTCTATATCCATTCGCTAATCAAGAAACAAGAAAATGAAATGTGCAGAATTTAATCCTGTTTGAAAAAGTTTGTGCAAAAAGCTTGATACATTTTTTTCTGGACACACGCTTAAGTTGTAAAAGAAAGGTATAGTAGGCTTTACTTTTAGCAGCGGTGGCGCGTTACTTATTTTTCACCTTGCCATTTAAAACCAAACAGTGATTGCTTTTGTATGCATGGACATATATTTTTCTAGGATTTTTGTTTAGTGTTTTACTGTTCTGGTAGCTAACAGTCTTCTTGTTAGAAACACAATTTTATATTACTGTGTTAAAGTTTCAAGATCATTATCAACAAAACATCAATATTTAATTGAAGTAAAGTTTTGGTGATACCTGTGATACACAATTTTCAATTCTTTAGCAATTCTATGCTCCAGATTTTGGAGAAAAATGTTTTCTCAACTAAAATTGTCGAAAAGCTTAAAATCTAACTGGTGATGTGGGTATTATCAATCAATGCTTTCTAACAGGCTTTCAATAAACAGAACAACAGAAATACTTCAAGATCTCCAGATGGAAAAAATCAGTCTTTCTCTCTGGGGTTTTCTTCACAAAGCAGATGTAGGAAACGTTGTATTTTTTATTTTTACTGCTTAAATTTATACATATTAAACAAACCATGGAGAATATGGTAGGATGCTTATTTTAATTTTGTGAATAAAATATATGTCTGGAGAGATTTTTTTTCTTATTTAAGTTACCATTTTCACAGGTGTTTGTAGAAATTCCCTGAGTCTTTGTTTCTTGGATTGTGGTTTTAGATTTTCTTCGACTTCATAGTGAGAACAAAATATTCAAGAGAAGCAGTAAGCTTCTGGAGTCTATATAAAAATACATTTTAGTGATATACATTTATTTTGGGTTTTTTTTCTGATGAAGGAAAAGCAAACCATTTCAGGGCAAGCATGGGTCAGCAGCATCTCTAAGCTAGTCAAGCGTCTTGTGGTTTTCTTCCAAGTGACTGTAGATCACATAGAAGGGAAAAACTGTATTCTCATGTCTATTTAATAAATATCAGTGTCTGTTGTGGGCAGTGATGGTGTCTGCATAAAGTGAACATATCCTGTGCCCTAGCTTTGAGACAGTTCTGTATTTCTGTGTGTTTTTATTTTGGTGCACTCTAAAACTCTGGACTTTGATTAAGATGCTAAATTTGTTCAGGTCAATCTTTTGGCTTTTTTTTTCTTTTTTTCCTCCCTCCCCCCCCTCCCCCCAACAGTTCTGAATGTAATTAAATGTATTGCACTGTATGATTTTTTTTTTCTTCTGCATTCCTTTTCAAGTAAGGAAAACAAATCCCACAAAACTCATTTAACATTTTTGAATTCCCGCATCTATTTATGGCTGCTTGCCTCATGGGGGAAAAAATGCGGTGTGGCTCGTAGGAGGGTGACATAAAAGGCTATATGTGTCTGTTGACTGGTGAGAGTTCCAGTCCTTCAATAATACCCCATGAAAAAGTATAAGCACAAACACCATAGTGGTTCTTTAGGTTTTGGGGTGGTTTTGTTGATTTTTTCGGTACAAGTGACGCTCTGTATTAGAATCTGCTGGCTCTTCTTTACTACTTCTGTTTTTGTCCAAAAGTGATGGCAGCAGGAGTGAGTGGCTGTGGGCAGACAGAACCCAGGCTGGGACCTCCATCAGTGCAAGAGGGGACTTGCCAACCTCATGGAGAAAGTGCTGTGGTACGGGGCCGAATGTTCAGCATTTAGCATTAGTTCTGGTTCTTAACTAGGACCTTGCGCTGCGTTTGGACTCTGGGTTTCTTTGATTGCAGTGCTGGGTGTTTTCTTAGTCAGCTGTCTCTTTTTGGCCAGTCCAATGAGGCTGGGGTCCCGAATTTGATGGGTGTGTCATGAACATAAGTGTGGTTTTACAGGGCTATGTGAAGTGTATGGTGGTTGTTGATTGTTATGGTATGATCAATGATGATCTTGCTTTGGAGAAGTATGTGTTCTTTCCCAAGTAGTGTGAATATAGGCTTTTAGGCAATTTTCTAAACGCATGAGGAGGTAAAAGGAGTGCATTCTTGTCACTCAAAGGAAGTATAAAAAAGGAAACAACTCGAGGCAGTAAATTATTATGATAGTGTATTTGCTGGACAGTTGCTAACCTTGAAATTCACTTCTAATTTCAGTGAAACAGAAAACAATTGGTAGCTGTCTCTGTACAGTGTGTTATTCAGGAACCCTCCAAAAACAATGAAAAGGCTATGAAAATATTATGGTGCTTTTTTCCTTTTGACCTGTTGGCAGCTTTTCTCTTTGAACTTGCCCTTATAATGACAGATTTGCTTACGATAAAGTTCTGGCAACCTATATTTATTACCTTTTGGCTGAGGGCACTGAGAGAGCAAATGAATGAGACATCGGTGGATGGTTTTCTGCTCAGAAATAGGTGTTTGTATAAACCTCTGCAGGCGAGAACCATTTACGAATATGCAAACTTACATATCCGTATAAATTACATTTACAGGCAAACTCCTAAATTTGTCCTTGTGGCTGTCTGTACAGGGCGCATATTCAGGTAAGAAGGGAAAACAAACTAAAGACTTCTGTAGGTCAGAGAAGATAGAATGTTGTAATATTGTCTGATATCTTGTTTCCTTTAAATTTTATTTCAAATGATTTTCAAGTTGTGTTTTGTTGCAGGAGCATAAATAGGTCTCAGTGTATGAATGGAGTTCAAGATAAGTACACAGAGAATGAAGCTACACAAAACCCATCCTGATCTTTGCTTATGATACCTGCCAAGTCTCCAGCTCAGGGAGTCTTTATTCTTGGCTCTTGTTGGTGTCGCTAAAAGCTGCTAAAGCCAGAAACTAAACTGGTCAGAACTGACCTTTTACAACTTGGATATTTTCCTCTCTTTAGAGGAAAAGAGGGTCTGATTTGTCTCTTCCTCTGACATCAGTGGGGGTTGGATCAAAGCTGCGTTTCGGTGAAAATTGTAGAGACTGAAGATGAAAAAAACACCTGTAAATTTTTGTAGCAGGAAAATATGAAGTAACGCAGGAAGGAAAGATTTAATGCTGTTATTTAAGCCAGCCTCATAATTTTGTCTTGGTAGCAATTGTTAGGTTTGTCGCAAGTTCATTAACTGACTTCCTACTGTGGTTTGTGCTGCTTGTGGTTGTTACAGGCAATTAAACCTGCAAGTCTCATGATCAACACTCGCTGTAGTTTTAGGTGGAGACAGATGTCAGCTGTTGTACAGGAAAAGGCTGCCTTCTTGCGTTAAGCCAGTCCTGCAGCTTTGAGTCTCTGCCTTTAAAACCATGCTATCTAATGAAAATACACAGTGAACATCTGGCCCTTAGAGTGTGCATTTAGTCTACGGCTATCAATGATAGGAAGCCATAGTGCTTGTTTATACTAATTTTGCTATTAAAGTACAGTGTTTTGTTGTAGGATTTACCTTTTACCCAAGTTTCTCGTCCGAGTGATTGTACTGTGTAATAACTACTGCTCCTGCAAAGGTACAACTTCAGAGTGAAACAGACCGAGGGAGGTGGGAAAGTAATCATGTGAACAGACAAAGGGCATATCATTCATAACTATAAAAAAGAATATTTCTCTCTTACAGTGTGCAAAATGAGAAAGATCTTCTAGTGGATCACTGAAAGTATTTTTTAACCATGCTGTTTTTCCATCCTGAAACACGCATTCCAAGAAGTTTGAAATAGCACAAGCAATTGTGAGGAAAGATAACCAATGTACAGAAAACAAATAGTAGTAGAACTTGTAGCTCTTTGTTTTTAGATTGAAAATAAGTAATTTCTTTTTAGTAAATGGCATCAAGTTCTGGTTCATCAAAAAAGTCTGAAATGTTGCTCTTGCAGGTGAGAGTTGGAGTGGCTGCATGTTGCTGCACTGAGGAATAGAAAAGGCCTGCTTTAGCTTCAGCATCATTCATGCTTGCAGACCCTTAGAACTGAGAAATAATGAACTGGAAGACAAAGTACATGTCTGGTAATTAAGTGTAGTTTAAGCAAAGTGAAGAGGTTTTTAGGTAACCGCTGGAAACCAGCTGAAACATGATGTGCTTGTTTGCATCAGTATTACCGTAAGTGCTGTAACTGCACTTGTATTTGGGCTTCAGCCCAGTTGTACTCTGAAGCACGTGAGCCTGGTGTTGGGAGCAAGGTGGGAGTGAAGGACTGACTCACATTGGTGCTGGTTTCACCAGCAAAACCTATGGAAACAGTGTGGCTCGAACCAACTTGTTCATGCCTCAGCATGGTAGGCATGTCAGAAAGTCTTGCAGCAAAGGGGTGAAAAACTAGATGACGTGTTAGTGTATAAGTTCTTTCTGCTTGTGGCTTGTGGTGCAAGTATAACAGATGCAAGCCGGAGGCAAATTGGTGTCCAAAGCACTGATAGATTTCACAGAGGACTTGTGGATTGCTACCTGAAGACAACAGATGTAGTCAGTGGAACCTGAGGTCTCTGCAAAGTGAAGTAGATTCTTTTTTTCTTGTTGCTTTTAATTTGTGTCATTAGAATATTTAAAGTGGTTTTGCGGTATTTAGCATTAAACAAGGAAACTGTTGCTAAGAAGCATTTCTTAAGTAGTCTACATTTTACAGTAGAGGTTCTCTGGTTTTGCTGTCACTTTTGTTTATACCTGTCCAAAAATCCAGAAATTTCGATCACAGATGTGTTAGGCTTTGCTGATCTCTCCTTTTGATGCACCTTGCGTCCCCATGGATTCTCTGGCCTTTAATTTTTTGTTTTAATTTCTAAATGGAATGTTTCAGCCAAACACGGAGTGAAGCAATTCAGAGCTATGCATAGTTATTGATAAGACATTTGGGATGCTCATGATTGATAATGCAGATTGGATTTCTCCTCTTCATCTGGCAGCTGTGCTCTGAGGCACAAAACTCCCACCCTGGGAAATGGAATTGTTCCTGTGTGTCACCTAATCCTACATTTTATAAACAGTTTAAAGTGGAGCACTGTTGCTTTTCTTGTGCCCATTACGTTTTACTGGCATCAGTAAAGTTGCTTGCTGAATAAGCAGTTATCTGTCCGGGTAGTATTTTAAATAACTTCTGTTAAAGAAATTAGCTGTAACAATAGGGAAAACAAATTTTTCTTCGAGCATTTTTCACAACCAATTGAACGATTAGAGGGAGAATGGGAGTTGACATTACTTGTGGATGTATGGCTATAGGGTCATATAGGACCTGAGAGAAAAGCCTTGTCCCATTGAAAAGAACCAAGTCACTTTTTCCATGGTTTTGGAAAAGAAAAAGTTCATTGCCAAGAGCCAAAAAAACCCATTATTGGAACTTACAGAAAATTTAGGGTTGTGTCCAGGCCGCCCAAAATAATGTCAGAAGTTATCACAGTAGTTCTGATTTCATAGGAAATTTACCTAATATAACCACTTGAGAAGCTGAATCACAACTATGCCTGCAGAACTGCTAAGTGGGAGAAATTCTGCTTTATTTATGTAGCTGTCATCTTGTTAACTTTGTGATCTTAGTGGTGTCAGTGGGTTAGTGGAAGTGAACAACAATCATAATGTTCTTAAAAACTTTGTGTAGTAAGTCTTGATTTTTAAATTTTTTTTTAATCTTTGACTCGACCTGTCTCCTGAGTGAGTTTGTTCCACATGCACACAACAGTGTCTCGCAGGGACGGTCTGATACGTCAAAAGGTGTTATTCCTTCATGGCATCAGCAGCCTTTGATCTGCAAGAAATCTACCTTCCCCAAGATGTATTTGGGCTGATTTTGACTATTCAGGTCAATGTCTTGTGGACCAGACTCCTTATCCTGTCACTGGTGTTTAACAAGCATGCCTATAGCAGTAACCTTACTCAGGCATATTTTTAGCTTGCTGCAGAGGTAAGGTTATTTATCTGCGTAGTTCACAGAGGAGTGAGTTTGAGCTAAGTGACTTTGCTCCGTGTTTGCGGTGGTTCAGCTGATGTGTTGTAACTTGTTAAGCTAAAGAATTTGATTCTGAGCTTTTCTTTATAGCCATAAATGTAGAAGATCTGATAGTGACAGGCAGGTTTGAAGAGCCCAGGAGTGGCATTTCTGCATTTTGAATCAATGATTTTCATGTAGCTAAGATTGTCTTATGCTATTTTGATTCCAATCTATATTTCTTTAAAAAAGAACCCAACAACCAAACTAAAAGCCCCAAACCACTGGTTTAAAAGTGTCACTTTTATAGAATAATATTTGGATTGGATAGAAAGTACTAGTTGTACCTGCTCTTTGACATTTGCTATTCACCATCAGTCCCTTAATTGTATTAGGCTTTTAAAAGGCATCATGTATTTTAGAAAGACTAATCTGTAATTCACTCTGCCCCATACACAGCTTAGTACTACAGTGTCGGTATGCTGAACTAGACTGTACCTTTACTTGGTTGCTGGATTTTTAAAAAACTAGACAAAAAATACAGGGGAAGGTATTTATGTGGTTGGGCCTTATTCTGACATACTGCAGGAGCAAGTCTTTATAGTCTTTCAATTATCATGTGCATTTTCATATGAAGAGCAAGCTGCAGTGCCACGAGTTCTTCACTTTCTCATGTCTCAAGATGCAGGGTTGTTTCAGATGTCATTGACTTGCTGAGGGGATTCACAGCAGACAAGTAGAAGTTGTGGTCTTTCACCAGGCTAACTGGCTCTTCTGGTCCCATGGCTGAAGTGCTATCGCTGTCCATCTCCTGGGTCTCCTGCCAGTTTATGAACACAAGCTAGCAGCTACACTGCGTCTGCTCTTCTGCATTTCCTCTCCCTTTCCTTTCGAAAGGCACAGAATATCTGGTTATGTTTTGTGGTGACGTGGATTCTCCTTTCTGATATGAATCTGGGCTAAATATTTCTGCAGTTTTTCAGCCCAAGGAACTGGCAGCTGCCTTGCTGCCGGTGGTGAAGTCTCACTATTCAGGCAAGGTTTAAACATTGATAAGGTCTGAAATAATCCCAAGGTGGAGGTCCTTCTGATTGAGTTCTGGCACTTGAACTTTTGTGGTTCATGTCTTCAAACTTTCCTCTGCTAAATCATGAAGGAGCAGAGGCTTGTGGTGGTGGCTACTTAGTTTTAGAAATCAACTGAGGCATTTGCCTAGTTTTAAAATGTTAGCAGTTGGGCAATTAAGGGAAACATTGAATATTGCAAGGTTTCTAATTTTTATACGCTCTCTAGCTCCACAGCTGCTTTAAAATTTATGACCTTGGGGAGAACAGAATGACAGAGGGTATGTACATCTTGTCAGTGTAATGCTTCTCCCAGTAGTTTCATCATAAGGTGTTTATCTGCCTTAACATACCTTAATTTTCCTTGCAAACATGCCCTTCCTTGGTTTGATCTTCAGTCTCTCAGCACAGCATTGTGCCAGGTGTGGGTGAATGTGGACCTGTGCAGAAAAATGGGTAGGTCTGTACCTCTGCACTGTTACCTTAATATATTCACTGTATTTGTTGAAATTAATCTAAAGGGATCAAAGTTTCATAGTCTGTGTACCTTCACGTTCCAGGGAACATTTACTCAAGAAATGCATTAAAAGACTTCTTTTAAATACATGTGTTACTTCTTTGGCACAAATTTCACATTTCTTAAAAGAATGCTTGGAGAAAACTGTTCCTCCCTTTACTTTTAAAAATTGCACCTGCCTATAGGCATATTTTTAAGGTAGTTAATTAGCTCTGAATGACTTTTTTTTTTTCGTCATTTCAGGGGTGATAGAGCACATAGACTTGGCAAAATAGAGCGAAATAACTAACAAATTAGTTGACTGATTTTGTGTTTTTACCTGCAGAAAAGGTGAGCACTTGATCATGGTGCATATGTACGTGAATGGGATATTAACTTTAATCAGCCCAGAGCATACAAGTCTCACCCTTCTTCAGCACCCATATGTTGCAAAAATACCTTGTATTTTGTTAGTTAAAAATTTTTTATGTTGCCAGTTTTAGGAGATTGAATGTCCTTTGGATGTTTAACTGTGTAATTTCTGTCTAAAAATAAGACCTATCAGCTCAGTTACTTACCTGGATTTTTTTTTTTGTTTTGGTCATCTTTTATTCTTATTAAGGTTATGTTGTGGTTTAACCTGTCTAGCAGCTAAAACAACCACACAGCCATTTGCTGCACAGTCCTGCTGCCCGCAATGGGATGGGAGAGAAAATTTGAAGAAAAAAAAGTAAAACTTGTGGGTTGAGGTAAAGACAGTTTGATAGGACATAAAAAGAAGATGTAATAATAGTGATGCTAAAAGAATGTGCAGAACAAGTGATGCACAGTACAATTTCTCATCACCTGGAGCCAATGCTCAGCTAGGTCTTGAGCCCCAACCCTGCCTCCTGGCTAGCTTCCCAAAAGGAATATCCTTTTGGCCAGTGTGGGCTAGTGTCCCCCCCCAATTCCTTGTGCACCCCTAGCCTACTCACTGGTGGGGTGGGCAAAAAGCAGAAAAGGCCTTGGCTCTGTGTAAGCTCTGCTTAGCAGTAACTAAAGCATCCCTCTGCTGTCAACATTGTTTTCAGCACAAACACAAAAGCACAGCCCTGTAATAGCTACTGTGAAGAAAATTATTCCAGCTAAAGCCTGCACAGGCTTGAGAGATTGAGTGGAGACAAAATGGAGTAACAGTAATTTCCTGAATTCTGTATTTTGTGCTTGCAGATGATAGTAGGAGCCCTCTGGGACTTGATAGCAGTTTAGAGATTAGCTTAAGTGACATCCTGCTCTGCACCAGCTGCTCTCAGTGCTCTCTGAAATTGAACGCTAAGGATACTACCCAGTGGCTTGTGTCTTGATGGGGTTAGTTTTGAAAACCCGGGGCTGGTCTGCTTCGGTATCCAAATGGGGGTATGTTAAGGGCTATGTGAGCTCAAGACAGTTTTCATTCTGCTTTATTTTCTGCAGTCCAGCATCTGAACTAGATTTGTCTTGTACTGTGGCTGTTACTGCCATTAGTTTTTAGAAACTAGTTTGAGACTGGAATACCATAATACTGCTCTCTATCTTCCTTTTCCCCACCTTCCTCTGCTGCGCTGTGAGAAAACTGAGGAGTAGGAGATTTCAGAGTAATAAATAGTGTGAGCAGCCCCTGAACCTTCCAAGATGTAAAGAAGCTATCCCTTCCTCCTGTATTTGTCATCCATTTCCTTGAGAAGACCCTGTACTTGGCAGCTCCTTCTAACAGTACAAAAAAAGCAGTGTGTGGTGTAAAGAGGACAATAAGACAACTGCTTCCGGCAGCTGTGTTAAAGTTTCAGGGTGTTGTTAACAGAGTATCGTAGCAGGCTTAAACTTGTCATTGCTGTTTTTCCTTCTTCTGTGGATGTGTGGCCTCTGTGGCATTAGAGGCTAAACATGCTGTGGTACCTTTCAAGACCCGCAGCCTGTGCAGTAAGATAACCTGGGGAGGCTCTGCACAGCAGTTCTGCTGAAGGCGCTGATATTTTTTGTTGTCGGCTTTTCTGTAAGTGCCTCACACTTCTGAACAGTGGTACTAGAGCCAACTGGTAACGCGACGCTTGGAGAAAGCTGTAATGACTATAAAGGAGTATTTCTGTCAGGAGCCAAAAGCCCAGGAGTTTTAGGGCCCACAGCAGTGGCCAAGTTTACTGTGTTGTGTGTTTTGTGTAACTGAGCTACAGCAGGCACAGGCATCACGGGGGATCTGCATAGCTCTGTATTGCAGCTCCAGTAGCCAAACCTTTGATCATTATTTAATGGCAGGCCAGGAGTTTCTGATCTGTGGTCTGTGGAAGCTTGCATGTTGTTACTTTCCCATCACTTCACTTGATTATTATTGTCTTTATTGCATAAAGAGGCTAAGCGAACGTTACATGCTTCATTGTTAAGTAGCACTTGCTTTGATGGAATAAATTTTTTGCATGGTGGTGAATAGTTAGTCCATTGACTGAGGAAAGCTTGATTCAGGTAATGAGTTTTGAAGTCTCTGTTGTATGGTTTAGTGTCTTACTTGGGTTCCTGTCAGTCAGGCTTGAACTTTCAAGGAGTGGTAGGTTCACACTGAAAATGCCATTGGCCAAGATGTGATTAGGAGGACCTTTGTTCACTCTGCAACCTGCAAAGGCCTGCGTAGCCCCTGTGTCAGTGACAGAGGCCTTACCGCTCCAAATGAGCACAGTTAAGTACAGCAAAATCTTACCAGCCTTAAAACTCCTTGCCTGAATTCAAAACAGGGGAAATGGAGATGAAAAGAAGTCTCAGTTTTTAGTTTTTTTCCCAGAGATGTGATGCACATTGTGTTTCCTTGCCAAATAATACTCTTATAAAGCTTTCGTGATGAAATTCCCAATCCTTTTGTTCCTCTCTCTCTCCTACTGTCACAGTTTCTCCAGGCATCTTGTTTTCTTGAGCAGCCCATCAGACAGCTTGCTCTTGCAGCTTACAAATGTGTGCCTCTGTCTCTGCCTGAATCTCTCCTCTCCTGAATCCACATCTTTGGGTCTTTCTCTGTCATACAGTTAACTGTCCTGTTTGACTTTCCCTGCATGCTCTCCTCTTAGATGACTTGCTGTGTAGTTTTGCCTTCTCCTCTCCATTTCCTGTTCTGTAAGCCAGCTTGCCCCATTAGCAAACCACCACAGTGCCATTAACTTCTCTCCTTTCAAGACAGTTTGTTAGGAACTGCTCTCAAGTTGGAATATTAACTGGAACTTGTATCCTCTTGATGGTAACATCGATCTTTGCCTTGCTGAGTCTTGATTCCTCAGCTCTGACATTTCCTCTGTTTGTCTGTCATCTTCTAAAAACATCTCATACCTCACAGCCAAATTCTTCCAATCTATGTTCTATTTTGAGCTCTGCTTTTACTGGATAGTCTCGCTTTTTAACTTTAGCACTCACTTAAGCCACTGCAGTGTTTCTGTATATATTGTGCAGATTTTCTGTCTTTGTTGGTAGGTCTGATTGAGGCATATTAGCATCAGCACACTTCATCCCCTCCACAGTTTGAGATAAGAGTGTGCCTTCAGAAACATGATTCCTGACACCTAAGTTACCAACTTAGCTCCTGCTTACCTTAGGTGCTTGAATCACACTCTGCCTGTCTTGTTTTTGAGAAAGTAGAGAGTTCAGTGCATTTTCTGACTCTCTTGGATGTTCTTCTTAACGCAGGCTCTTCAGCCTTCACATTGCAATCCATGCATACCCTTTATATGCAGTCATTTTTGACCTGTTAAAAAGTTCAGAGGCATTATAGAATTTCAAACCACAACTTTTAAATTTATGTTCTTAAGAAATTCCTTTATTCCTGGTTAGCAGGCTACATCTGTAGGAGGAATCTATAGATTTGTTTCTTTAATGGGAGATTTTTCAGTGAAAAGCTTAGTTCTACAGCCTATGTATTTCCTCTTTTTAGTACCTAATTTACAGGCTTTTACCCCATAGTGATATGGAACATTGGAGTAATAAAGCTGAAAAGGCTTCTCATAAAAAAGAAACCAAAAGATCACCAGTAAGATACCAAAAATATGTTGCTTTCAGTGTGAAAAGCTTTTTATGCAGGTTAAAAAAATATTTCCTTCTCCGCTGCCTTATATAAGCTGTAATTGCTACCAATTTCATGCAAAGATTGTTACTATTTGTAAAAAGGCTCAGGCAGGTCTCCGTGATATCTTTTTGCAATCAGTTATTTTTGGGGAGGAAGAACTGGGGAAAAAAAGTGGGTAGAAGAAATGTGCACCATTTTTGTACAAAAAAAGACTTGTGATTAGCTGCTATCTAAATTTATAGTTTCATTTATATGAAGCTGACATAGCATCAGGTCCTTCTGAAATAGTGTTTGGCCAGTATTTGTGTGGTTTCTACCTTTTATATGAATTCCCCAAAAAGGCAGGCTATTTAGAACCACCGTCTAACAGGTGCTGCTTGCATCTTACCCTTTTTTAGACCCACTGTAAAAAGAAAGCCACCCAAACTTTTGAAACTGGTTTAACATGAGGATAGCTTTACTTGTCTTCCTTTAATTTTAACGTGTCCGTTTCCTTTTCTATTCTTGCAGCTGTTACACTGAATTACAGCCTGTGTATTTTAAGAATCCTTCCATGGTTATGGGTGTGGATCATGTAGTTTCCATACTCTGCCTGTGCCAGACTCAAGGCAGCTGCAGCTCTGTGCTAGTATATGCCCTGAGTCGTGATTTCCTCACTGAACCTGTACTGTGCAGTAGTTAACTGAGCTGGAGATAGTTCAGTGGCTCTTGAGCTAAATGAATGGTTCTGAAGCTATAAATGACTGCTCTTTGTATTAGAGAGAGAATTTCTTACTCTGGTTGTATTGAAGAACTGACACAGATAAAGGCTCTGTCTTTCCTCTCCTTGCTCAGTTTGGTCTCTGTTCAGTCTTGATATAATTAGAAATGATGAATATACTGTATTCTATTTCAGAAGCCCTTTCATGGAGGATTATTAGAATTGTTTTTCCTAAGAGAAATGAACGAGAGTTAATGCTATTTTGGGCTACAGCAATCAATAAGGTAATTTTACGCTACCTATCTGGACGGCTCTTGCTGACTTACACTTGTATTGGTCATCATCTTGTTTGTAAGCCAGGTCTTTTCAGTATGTGTTCTTTATCTCTGAAATTATTTCATGAGTGTTTGCAACCCTTAGCTTGCAAAAGTGAATGTATTTTCACAAAAACATCCATACATGTTCCTTTCTAGGAACACGACTGTCATTTGTTAAATCGTTCTTTATACAGTCCCTCATTGATTAGAATCAACCTCACAAGATTTGGATGCAGGATAAATAGATATCTTCCTTCCAAAGCTAATCATTATCCCAAAGCTACTTAATAATCCATTGAAAGAAAGCTTGTCCATTATTTGGTGCCCTAATTGGAGCTTAAGTTTCAGTTCTCAAAACTCTTCAAGTAAAGTCAGGCAAGTAATGAATGAAATCATGACAGGCTAAGTGAGGTGGGCCCTGGAAACTTACACCTCTGAGCATCAGACTCTGTTTGCTTCATTCTTCCATTTGAAAAAAACCCCAACAAAATCCAACTACCCGGTCCCATGCCCTAAAAACCCAAACCTGATGATCTGAGGGAAGGGAAACTTTGCCTTTCTTCTCTTTTGCGTTTAAAACTGAGAGACGGATACAGAGGGTAACGTGACCTGTTGTTTTCCAGATCTCTGGGTGCATGCTTCGTCTCTATCCTGACACTGACTTGGGTGCAAAACACATGCCACCAGACTGGTGCTTTTCACCAGACTGTGCTCCATGTCAAGGAAACCTTGGGTCTGTGGCCCAGGCTGGGCTGAGAAGGGCAGCTGTAGCTCCCAGCTGCACAGGGTGTCAGGACCTGTGGTCTCTGACCACTGTGATCCTCGTTGGACAAGTGCATGGGTAGCCATAGTTCCAGACAGCTGAAGAACATCAGAGACAGAATTACTCAATGGTGGAAGTAGGGGAGGACAGGGTAATAGAGAAATACATGTTTTACTGACTTTATAATGTAAAAGGATGATGCCCGCAGTCTTACCAGTTTAGGCTGGTGGAACTGAACTCTGAAAGGAGGAGGTGGTGTATGGAGCTATGCATGTCACTTTTCTGCATAGCTGGAATTGTTTGGTGACTTAGGTGGATCTGTTCAACAACCAAATGCTTGTATGCCATATATTTGATGGTAAAGTTAGTGGATGAAGGCTTTGTAGAATCATAGGATAGAATAAAAATTACCTTTAAGTAGCACAGTTAATAGTGTTTTCCACATCATTGTAATTCCTTAATACTAATCCTTCCTTAATATAGTCACACAAACATTGTTAGAGAAGGTCAATGAGACTCTAATAATGCATTAAACCTAGTAATCACATGGTGAAGTGTCTCCAATTATTATCAGCCCAGTCTAATTCCCTACAAATTCAAGGACTTGGTCTTTACTGAAAACACTGTATGATGCATTCATCTGTAATCTCCAGTCTCCCTTTAGTCCCCAAGACATCCCATGCAATGAGACCTTTTACTATATTAGGAAGTGAAAATATTCCAGAAATTTATATAACAATACATCAATACATGCTTCTGTAATGTACATAAACAAATGAAACTGATTAAAAAATAATAAAGCAAAGCAACTGCTCACAGCTCTGATACACAACCTGACCCTCCAATATATACATGGAAAAAAGATGTCATAACTGATGGAAATGCCAACAGATGGTGCAGAGAAGTCTGTTTGGGGCAGTCTGTGTTTTTATGTACCCAAAGGAAAAAAATGGTTTATTTAATAAGGAGATTATGAACCCTTTTTTTTTCCTCCCCTTAAATTGTTGGCCTTCTCTTATTTTCTGTGTAGGTTTGCTGACTCGTAGTCAACTGTTTGTAGAATAAGACATGCAGACTTTGATGTTCAGATTTTTTTGAAACCACATTAAAACACTGAGGTACTACTTTCTGTGAGCTTTTTTTCCATGACCTAGTTTTAGGAAAAATCCCAAGTGATCTGAAGTCAATTAAGTTCTGGGTGTCAAAATTTGTATTAATTGTGAAAGAAGCACTTCCATTATCAGCACATTTAACAAGCTTTTCTGCCTCAGGCTCCCACTGGTCTGAATTTTCATACAAAATCCGATGTGAACAGTACCTCAATGTTCAGATGGTCCCATTAATATTTGGTGGCATTAATCCAGGAAGTATTTTACAGTGCACTGCAAATAAAGGTTGGATTCTCATGTTGCTATTTAAAATTTGTGAGCTTGCAGGTAACTCTTTTTGGTCGAATTGTTACCTGATTTATTTTTAAAGAAGAAATAAATAATTTTGAGAGAGAGAGAAAGAAGAAAAAAAAATTAACCATGGTCTGTTTATTAGATCTGTTACTTGTCAACAAACATACGGGGACCCTCTTAGCTTTTTGTGAAGTGCTATATTATGCTGTACTAACAACAGGACTTTTTTGTATAGCAAAGGCAAAAAGTGCCAAGAATAAGTGTAAGATAACAAGACCCTTAAAAGAGTTTAGGTAGGCAATTCTTTTTAATGACCTTGCTAATAAGGAATTTATCAGAAGATGATTTCCCTGCTAAAAATAGGGGCTGGTTAACTTGCAGTGTGAATGGATGAGTTAAGAAGACAAGACAAAGCCTTAGAAATATGTTGTGCCAACACAGAAATCTGGCCTTATAGCTGCTCCTCATGCAGATGTGGAAGAGCAAATTTTAGAAGAAATACTGCAGAATAGTCCTCAAAGCTGTCCAGCTTTACATTCAGTTTTACAGTTTCCTCATTTAGATTACCCAGTGCACCAGATGGTACTGAGAAAACAATAAGTCTTTGCTTTGACCTTCTCCAGAATTAACAATTGCTCTTTCTGAGGCATCTGAAGAACCTACCCATCATTGGTCACGAAGACCAGCATGAGATCTGCAAGTCCTGCATTGTGAAGACAACAGGAAAAACTTCACTCAGAAAATTTATAGAGTATATTGAATGAGAAGAATGAGTGAATGTAGACAATTCCCACCAGAGTGTAACATTTTGATAGTGCAAGGAACCGTGATGTTTAAGTCATACAGTAACATACAGGAGGAGATTACGCCTGGTTTGGGTGTCTCTTTTGTTAGGACTCACGGATCAATATTCAATTGAAATTATTGTATGAGTACAGAAAATGGGGCACACTGGTTTGAGACAGATAAGCAGTTGTGCATTGTAGAGAAAAAGGTTGTTTGGAATCAGAAATTTGGGTCTGTGTTGATAGAACAAATTACAGTATTCTTGGAAGCCTGGGGAGACCAGCTACTTTCTGATGTGCGTTCGCTGTTACCCGAGTGATCTCTACTGCATGTAGGTAAGGTCTGAGATTACAGATGCTGCTGTACTTGCACTCTGTAGTTTTTCTTGAGAAAAGCAAAGCTCTGAGTATAACAGGAATGAGATCAGGCACATGGTGATTGCAAATGGTGCATTGCTTGATTATCAGGTTTAATGTATCATTAGGGTCTTGCTGACCTTTTCTGTCTGTGCAAAACACGGACAGATGCTGGCATTACAGAGAAAAAGAGAACAGAAGTGGTTGGATATGAGCAGGCCAGCTGCCAAAAGATCAGCTGACACTATGCTGACATCAAGTGCAATCTGGGGAGCCCCCCCTATCCAAGCCAGCCTTCGCATGTACCAGATGTATATCCAAGCCCATATAAGCAGGAGCCACAGTAGTGGCTGTAAACTCATCTCTTACCTGGTCAGTGCATCTTTGTTGCTATGAGATAGATAGATACATGTATATACACATACGTGTATATATATATAAAATCTTGTTTTGGCTGATTTCTCTGATCTTAGTCTCAGAGTCTAGTTTCATCTGCTACTAAAACAGACTGTAAAGAGGCAAACAGCATCTATGTCATCTTGTGCCTTTCAATAGATGTGCTGAAGTACTTCCTCTGAGATCTGCAGTTCAGTAAGTTACAGGCAGCTTGTAACTTTTTAGTCTCTTTCTAGTGTATCTTTAGACTGTTACAAGAGAAATATAAAATACACATTTTACTTGGGTCATGCCTGTTGCACTAACTTGAGGGGATGATCTCAGGGAAGAGATGTACTTGAGTGGTGTGGTGGAAACGGTTCCTACAGCCTCTTGTGGATTGCTTTGCTGACTGCTTTTATAGAGATGAGTTTAAGATGCTACTGAGACACTGGTGGATCATATAGTGAAGTTAAAAAGTTCAACTGCTATAGTGGGTCCTGTTAGATAAATATAGATGCTAAATGTGGATGAGTAAGTGCATCCTCCCATACTCAGTCACTAATGCAGTTTTTATGTGTGGCTTCCTCTGTTCGTTGTCTGCACAGGGTAAAGGTTCTGGTACTGATGCTTTTCCCAGCAGGAGGTTTTATTTTCCTGAGAAACCAATGGTGCTGTTGATGTAGAACATCAAAATGCCTTCAAAAGGTAATTATCTAGAAGAAATGAGCCTACTGCTGAGATGCACTGAAAGGGAAATCTGATGTTCTAGTGAGCAAGACACTGAAATCTAGTTTCTGCATTTGGCTTTGCTGTGGACAAGTGGAGTAACCTTGGTCAAGTCAGTGAGTTGTGCTTTGTAAGGTGATGCAAAAAGTTGAGAAAGGAAATACTTTTGCAAGATGTCTTTTCAAAATACATGCTCTTTCTGCTGTGGGTCTCTTCTCCTGTGCGTGTGGATAGTACTTACATCCATGTGAGGCTACTGACTGGTAAAGGACTTCAGAAAGTTCTGTAATGCCCGTAGCAGCGATAGAGGGAATGTGGACCTGTGCAGAAAACGTGCTCTGCTTTTCATCTTGAAAACACGTGACAGTGCTGTTGGCATCTCTGAACACCTGCCTTTCCACAGAGCTCAGAAAAACGCGGCTGCGAAACATTAGGGTGTAAGAGTATGGAGTTGATGGAAAGATGACTGAAAGGCTACGAGGGGGAGGAGGGAATGAGGAGGAAGAGCATCACTGTGGGTACTAGCAGTGGTCCTCAATCTGCTTCTGTTACTCTACTGTGTTGGGAGCCAGCTCTGTTCTTGAAGAAAATGAATGTGGGGGGTTGGGGTTATTTATTTTATTTTATTTTATTTTATTTTATTTTATTTTATTTTATTTTATTTTATTTTATTTTATTTTATTTTATTTTATTCCCCTGGGACACTGCAGCTTAAAAAAATAAATTTTATTTTATTTTATTTTATTTTATTTTATTTTATTTTATTTTATTTTATTTTATTTTAAGAAAAAGAAAAAGAAAAAAGCTTAAAAAAAGGAGCAGAGGTTGGTGTTCTTAGCAAGGGCAATCTGACTGTAGACTGATCTTTCATAAGCAAGCAGGTTAATATGGAATCTGACAACATGTAAGAGGCTGTGGGAAACCATTTCCACTATTGTTGGCATAGTGATGACTTAAAAAAACCCAAACCAAAACAGACAAATTCCCAGAGACAAAAGGATGATGAGGAATTACAGGACTTTCTATCTTAGCATGTTCTGGGGTACCATGTTGAATAGTTTAGTCCTTAAAGAGTGTATCATAGGTTATTAAAAGGCTAACAGTGCCTTTTAATCATAGAATCATTAGAATTATTAGGGCTGGAAGGGACCTTCAAGGTCATCAAGTTCCAACCCGGTGCCATGGGCAGGGACACCCTCCACCAGACCAGGTTGCCCAAAGCCCCATGCAACCTGGCCTTGGACACTGCCAGGGAGAGGGCAGCCACAGCTTCTCTGGGCAGCCTGTGCCAGGGCCTCACCCCCCTCACAGGGAAGAATTTCTTCCTGATATCCAATCTAAATCTATGCCCTTTCAATGTAAAACCATTCCCCCTTGTCCTGTCTCTACGTGCCCTTCTAAAAAGTCCCTCCCTAGCTTTCTTGTAGGCGCCTTCAGGTACTGGAAGGCCAATGCAAGTTTTCCCACTTCTAGAGCCAGGATCTAAACCCTTTGTGCTGCAGAAGGTCCAGCTTCGGAAACTGATAATTTAGGCAATACGGAACTGCTGCCTACAGCAGCTAGATCACTTCTGGTTTGTAGATGAGTTCATTTTTGGCTGAGGCAAGTATGTACCTTTTATACACTGCATGCTCACTCTTAGTGTGTTTTATCTCTTTTAGGCCTTTAACCGCTTTTTTTGAGTCATCTTTGATCCAAATCTATGCTTGTAGGTAGACAGCAGCACAAAATTAAATGTAGAGCTACAGAGGCATTCCATACATTTAAAGCCAGATCAACAAAACCCACCACTCCCCCCAGAAAACTCCCAAACCCCCAGATGTTTGAAGCACCTTCCAGTTGGGTTTTTCTCTCTGCCTGTGTCAGAGATGCTGTTTGGGTTTGGACCATAGCCTTGCTGTTATCTTTTGTGTTTCAGATCTCAGGGGTCTGGTTTTGGATTTTTTCTTGCTGCTATTCTTTTTTTGTTCTCGTTATTTTTTTTTCCCTGAGGCATACTGTGGATTTTAGCATTGTTTTGACCTATTCAGCAGTTTAAGACACAAAAATAAAGCCTGGAAAACAGCTTGATATAAGCAAAGATTTGCTGTCATTACAAAATTGGGGGAAAGGATGGGGTTGAGCAGAAGTTTTTCAAAGTGATAGATAGAATACTTGTGGTTTAGTACAATGCATCTTTAGAGAAAGCAGCTATTCTTTATCCCCCTTGTTTGTTACCTCCATGACCATGCTTCAAGGATTGTTTTGCTCAGCTTGATTCCTTCTCATCTCTTGATTCCTGCCAAGCCAGTGTTCTTCACTGCTTTGAGATACATGGAGAGAGTAAACACTCGCCACCAATAGTAGGAAGTTTGTTCAGCAGCTTTAATAACGACCAGGTACAAAACTGAACAGTGCCGTGCATGTGCTTGGTTTGGATGGTTGGGCATACCTTTTTCATTTGGTCAGGCTTTGCAAATGAAGAAATTTGTTAAAAAGAAAAAAATCCACAGACCCATGAAAGTAATGCTTTGATACTAGCTTCTCCATGAGAAATCTCAACAGAAATTGGCTTATCTGGGTGATAGCCAGCTGGATATTTGCTAAATGTGAGGAAAGAAGTTCTGCTGTAAATGCTTTGACATAAACCAAGTGCCTTTTTCCAAACTATCTGGGATGTTTACATGAATGGCTGTAAAGCAGGTCTACTCATTTTAATGATATTATTCCTTGGGCCAGCAGTTACTTTTGATGATGCCGTCTTGGTTCATCCCACCGTAATTTGTTTCAGTGTGGTTGACCTGCTGGCTCAGTAGTAGAAGGCTTCATCTGCCGCTTTTGAAGGCTGGACTGGCTCTGCAGCCTTTCAGTACAGTATGCCTTTCAGAAGTAAAATGTAACCAGTAGAGCTGTGGACTTGAACCCTGCCTAGCCTGACTTTGGTGTCATGATGCCTGCTCTCTGTTGTGTGCTGTGGCGAGTCTGGAAGCCTGTGAAAAAAAATGGTGATCAAATTGATTCTTTGACTGTGGCGATCGATGCCTAGGGAGATGGATAGCCATGGGGGATGCTACCAGAATTTACCCTAAACCTAAATGTGCTGCCCCTGTCTTTAATTCAGCTGTGGTTTTTTCCCATAGGCACTTCTCCCTGCTATATGCTGGTGCCAGGCACACAGGATTTCTGCTCACACACATCCTATAGTCCTTCTCATACTTCTTTAATCTTGCCACATTTGAGACCATATTTGTCCTCCCTAAAGCACTTCATGAAATCAGAGGGACTTTGCTAGAAACTTGTGATATATAAATGGATATTGCCCTAGCTTAATACTTCTGTTTTAGAATCTTTCCTGGGGTGTTTGAGTTCTTTCCCTTGTCTTGATGAGGGACGTGAGCCCATGGCTACGCTGTAGTAGCACACCACCTGGCATGCCACTGTACTGACCTGGCTTGCAGAGCAATCTTTTGCATTCAAGATAAATATATTTACAGTGAAGAAAGAACCAGAAATGCCATGCTGAAGAAAACCCCAAAACCCAAAGAAACAAGATTCTGTAGAGGATGCTGCCGAAGAAAAGAGCTGGGGCATTCTGCAGGCTGTACGCAGACACAGGGATGATGTGCAGGGAGCAGGCGAGAGGAAGCCCTGAAACTGAAACTCCTCCTGCAGCTCTGCATCTGCTCTGAGTCACTGGTATGACTCACACTGACAGTGTTCACGCTAGCCAGCCTTCAGATGGAGCGGCTCTGGCAACGGAAGAAGCAGGTTACATTATTGATTACCTGCTGCAGCAGACAGTTGCGCCAAGGTTTTCTTTTACAAGCACAGATGAAACAGAGGAGGCTCTACTGAGCAGCATTATTATTATTGTTGTTGTTGTTTTCTTAAGGTAAGAGTGTCTGTTGTTTACTAGAGAAAGATTCGAAAGAGCATTTAAAGCTTGTGAAGGCTGAGTTTCCATTGCTGCTTAGTCTCAGAGGATGCTGATCTTCGGAGCTGTGTTACTGCAGAGCTTTGTCTCGGTTGTTTGCAGTGCCATATGGAGAATCGTACAGCTGATGAGCAGCGTACATACGTCCTAGGAATCCAAATAACTACCTTCTCATTCATTGATGTTATGTAAGGCATGGCAGCCATGTTAAGGACAGAAGACCTCTTTCGAAGAAACAGTGGTGCTAGACGGTAGGGCAAGGAAAACAACTAGTTCTTGAACAGCCCTCTGTTCTTCAGGGAGCGCTGCAGTTCTGTCCTTCTTGCTTAAAACTGCACTTACTGATTTCTGAATTTCTGTGTTCATAGGGTAAAAGAACAGTGGCATTAGAAACAGCAAAATAATGGCTTACCTTTAGAATCAGTGTTGTTTTGCCTTCGGCATTCAGGCTGGGAGTGTGTGCACGCTGTGATCTGCACAGTGCCTGGATGTAAACAGTTTCTTCAGATATTTTAAATTATACTTCCAGATTGAGGTGGTTCTAATTTTGTGCCGCCTAAAAGCCCATCTATATATAATGATCTGGCAATTGATTATATGCAAAATGTGGGACATGTTCTAATTAGCAATGACATGTGCAGAGTGGGTACATTAAAGTTGTTTATAGTGACTTTGCTGCTATTTTATTCACTCTGGTGCTATCATTTTAATGTAGCTTAGACTGGCATCACTGTTTCATCTGAAAGTACAGTTGACATCTGTTCTTAATAACAGGGGAGTCCAGTCACTTCTTTGTATTATTTTCAGACTGAGAGAATGAGGATATTATAAAAAATAGATCATTTACTTTCAGCTTCTTGAAACCACCACTCATTTGCTTGTAGAATTTGTGCAAAAGTGACACCTGTCTCCTCTAAAAGATATGAGGTGCTGCAGTAAGGTCATTTCAGCATTTAAACAGCACGCTTTAGGTTCTTCTGTTTGTTAAGTTATGGCAATCATCAATTTACAGTGTTTTCATAGCTATGAAATAAGGATATTTGGTGTTAATTCCTCTTTTGAAAAACAGTAGGTTTCTTAATCAAATAGAGTAAGGTTGTTTACATTTCTTGTGGCATTGAACTTTGAAAACGATAGTGTGAAGAAAAACTTCTACAACAGCATCACTTATGGACACCCACCTCCCAGAACAAAATTGTGGTGACTGATTTTAATGAGTTATTTTTTTGGATAGGAAAAAATTCTGACTTTACAGCATTATAAATGCAAGTTAGTTTACCCAATGTTAGCATTGGTTTTATCACTGCTCACACAGTTCCCTTGCATGTGGTGGGTTTCTTTCCCCCTCCCTGTGCAAATCAAGTTTAAGCAAAAGAGTTTACAGTCTTAATTTTGCCACTGATTTCTATCTGAATTGCTGTTTTCTGAGACTGTATGTCAGGATTCATTTTCCTTAATTTTTACCTTTTAAGTATGTAAGTGCTGACAAACCCTCTGATTCATCTCGTGCTCCTGCTGCCTGTCCTATCCCTCTGCCTGCCCCTGCGGTACCACCGAGTGGAAAAGTGTCAGCTGAAAAAGGCAAAAAGCATCGCAGCATAGCAAGGCAGTTTGCTTTTGGTGAGCCAGAAGAACCACAGTAGTTTTGGTGTTGATTTGTTGTGATGCTGTCCTGATAGTTACATGCCTTCTTTTGGATGTGTTAACCAGTCACAACTAAAATGTAAATATCCAAGGTAGGAGGGGTTTGGACAGGGAAGTGATCTTAATTTTGCATGAAGTGCAGTGGAAGTAGCTGTGATTTGTCCTTCTCTGTAGGGATTTCTAATATGGGCAGAGGGCTTGCCAAAGCCTTCCCCCTGGCACCCTGAAAGTTAGGTTTTGGTGATTTAATTTGGCTTTGCATCAAGCCCTAAGTGCAACAAATGGCAGAAGCTGTTGGAATAGTTTCAACTGTACTTTTGATACGACTAGAAGTGTGAGAGTTCATGATTTCCTGGGCTGCAGTAAAGGTTTGTTATCTACAGTGAACCCAAGCAGAAGATCCCAGCTCACCATTCTCCCTTTCTGTTCCTGACCTACAGGACATTGCTTGTGCTTCCATGGTTGGTTTTCTGCATTACTCCAGAGCCGTGCTTTGTTACCTCTGCCCTCACTGAAGCTTTTCCAAACTTCCTGATGAAATTTAAGCCCCCTTCTTCCATTCTCACTTCTCTCCCCTTGGTATATTTTCCATCTAGACAAGCCTTAAATAGTGTAAAGCTGCAAAGTTTATGTAATTCAGCTCTTCCCTTTTGCTCTTGTGCTGCTTGTGTTGTGACTGACAGGTGGGATGTTCAGCTGTCCTTATAGTCGTTTCTTCCTTCTTAAAACCTCATGCTTTTTCCTGTGGCTTCCTTTCTGCCCGAACCGTGTTATTCTCAGCTCTCCTGGCACGTGGGAAGCAATGCTGCTGGATTAGCTCCGAGATGTTCTGCTTCCTCAGTCCTTGAGTTGAAGTTTTGAAACAGCAGTGGCGTCGTCCTTGTGCATGATGTTCTACCTCTCCTTGTCGTGGCAGGGGGAAGTGACTGCAGGATGTGCAGCAGCTGCTCTGGGTAGTAAGTGGAGGATTGAGGGGTTTGTGTAAAATAAAGCATTTCTCCAACGTTGTTGAAGAGTTGAGGCCTTCAGCGGCAGGAAGCACCTAATCTCTCATTTTACACAAAAGCTATGTCAGCGATGATTTATAACCAGCCTTGCTAAATGGCTGGTGCAGAACCTACAGGAAATACAGTCTTATTGAATCAAATTGATGTGAATAATCTTTAATATGGGGGATTTTTAGATTGTACAGTTTTACCTAATGATCAAACCAAACTGAGCACTGCTGTATCAGTTGCTAAGTTTTACACAGAGTAGAATGGTCCATGCACTGAATAATGTTTTTTTTTTCTCCAAAAATGGTTGCCATATTTTCTATGGTGGTTTGCTATTTGACATTGAACTTTGTGAATTGGAACTCTATAGTATATGAAAAAGCAGCAGTATATTGATGTCTACTTGGTACTTGGTTGATTTGAGGGTTTGGTTTGGGGTTTTTACAAGTTTGGGGGTTTTTCTGTCTGTTAGAAGTGAGCCCCTGGAAACTGGAATTGTATTGGAATACAATCCTTTCATCCGACCAGTATGACTAGCATTGATGAATACTGAACCATCTTGTTTGTTGGAGACCATACCTTTTTATTTGTGTCATATTTAGAAATTGCAGTTTTTCCATCAGTTGGTTTGTGTATGTGCATACACCCAGCAGGCATCTGCTTTGTCCCTTTTCCTGTTTTCTGAGTAAGTCTTCTTGTTTGGGTTAAATTTGTTGCCTGGCTCTACAGAGGTGGGGGAAAGAACTGTTAAATCTTTGTTTATACTGTGTCCTGAAAAGTTCTTCACTCAATTCTGGTGCAGTTGAAGCAGGGGGACACAGAGAGGAAGGTGATGAAGGCGTCCTATCTGCCCTAGAAGACTCAAACTGTGCGAGGTTTTGGATCACATAGTAGAAGTCACAGGTTCCATTTTTGTCAGTTGAAACCTTTGTGTATTCTTGAGCATGTTCTAGATTAAACTGAGTGAAGGGTGCAGCCCTGCATGTTGTTGCCTTCGGGGTCTGAGTTTCCCACTCTATACGCCTTCATGACTGTAGTTCCCCTTCCCTGCCCTGGAGTTCCGAGCCAGCAGAAGGATGAGTATAGTTCATTTTGCTCTGGTTAAATGAGCTTGTAGCCTGGATTATGATGACGTGATATTTCTGTGCTGAATTCTCCTTGTAGTTTATAGGGATGCAGAAATACAGGATTAGCTCTGTTCTCATTTCAGTTCTCTGCATCGCCTTTTAAAGCAGAAGCGTACCTCTGAGTGTGTGCTGCGGGCTTATAGGACACGGGAGTGAATTGAATTAGTAGGTGCAGCGTCTCTGAATTGGCTTTCTATCTTCAGGTGAAACACAGTTTACAAGTCTTGGGTTCATGATCCTTAATTCAGATTTACTTTTTAGATAAATAGTTTGTAGTCCCAGATGGCAGAGCTGCTACAGGCAGAGATGAATAACAGCATGTCCATTTCTGCAGGTTATTTGGGCAGCAAACCTGATTAAAAAAAAAAAAAGATGACACTGCAATATCCTAGATTGCACTAAAAAGCCAGTAACTTCATGAGGTTTCCTGAGTGATAGGTGTGTTTTAAGCCCCAAGACAAGTTTTAAGATAAGTTTGGTCTCAAGATTATGAATTTTAGAGAAATTGCTTGTGATCTTTTCTCAGACAGTGAGTTGAAAGTGCTATTGTCTGCAGACTGGCCATTTTTGGGAATTAACAAAGTGTCAGTAAGCATCCTACTGTCATGTAATTTGCTTTTTCATAACAGTAGGTATTGGTTGTTACTGGGCAGGAGAAAATTAAGTAAGGTTTTAGTCCTAAGGTTATCTTGAAGCAATGTGGTGTCCTATAGAGGGTCCTGTGAGAGTCCCTACAGGGCTTTATAAATAGAGCCTTCGCTAAAACACATGGTGAATGGAAATGGCCACTTAAGGGTGCGGGTAAAATAAGAAAAAAGAGTTGAACTGAAGGAAATTGTGTTTGGTGGGGTTTGATCTACACTTCAGGGATCCAGGACTGTGATTTCTGGAGGAAAGCCACAACCACCATTGCTAGAGGTGCTCCAGAGCCTTATTTTATTCACCTCCACAAAGCCATGGCTGGAAGGATCAGAGTGAAATACAGTCATAATTTTCTTCCCCTGCCATGACCTTAATTTTTTTTTTGTAGGATACAAGTATTTCCTAATAGCTCAAGAAGAACTGAATGTTCTTTTCAGTGCTAGTTAGTGGGATTTATATTTTAGATGTGTAAACATTCTCACAGCTTTCAATTTCATGGAAAAATCAGATAATGTCACAAGGGGCCACTGGTATGACTTTATTGAAGGCTAAGAACAATTTAACACATGAAACAGTTGTCTCCTTAAAAACTGGGGGTGTCTTTGAATATCATTTTTACATAAAAGTTAGCAGAAAGACTACTGAGGGCAGAACACTTACCAGAGTGAAGATATGCTTAGCTGATGCTATATTTGTGATAAATGACAGGCAAGAGCTCACTAGTGATTTGACTCAGTTTGTGTGAAGATTTGATACCCCTTCCTGTCATGAGCAAGACATCCAGGATAAATGGTAAGAATAATTCCTAGCACAGTGCTTAGTTGTAACTAGTAACATTTGTGAACCTCTAGAAGGCTGCACAGAGAAAGAATGGAGGTGGCTTTTTTTTTTTTTTCTGAAGTATGACATCTTTCCTAACTTCCCTGAAACTTTCCCAACTTTCCTACAACTTGCACTACAACTTCCCCATTGCTCTGTGATTCATGTTTTCTGGGACCCAAGAAGACAATGTGTTCACAGCAAATTTGACTAATTATATGCAAGAATTAATAATTCAACCTAGATTTTCCTTTACTGTGCTGCACATTTTGTGGTTCGAATGCCCAATGTTCCACTTTGCATCTGCTCTCAAGTTGCATTTGGGGGCTATAAAGCACGTCTGCATGACCTTATTGCAGCTTGCCACCATTCCAGACAGGAAAGCTGGAGAGGGACTGTTTACAAGGGTGTGTAGTGATAGAACAAGGGGTGATGGCTTTAAACTGAAGGAGGTCAGGTTTAGATTAGATATCAGGAAGAAATTCTTCCCTGTGAGTGCAGTGAAAATTCTTCCCTGGCCCAGGCTGCCCAGAGAAGTTGTGGCTGCCCCCTCCCTGGCAATGTCCAAGGCCAGGTTGCATGGGGCTTTGGGCAACCTGGTCTGGTGGAGGGTGTCCCTGCCCATGACAGAAGGGTTGGAGCTAGGTGGGTTTTGAGGTCCCTTCCAGCCCAGACCTGTCTATGGTTCTGGGACAAGGTCAGTGTAATGGATTACCCTAGAAGGAAAATCCATCTAAACTGAAAACCCTTGGAAAATTATCATTTGGTTAAACCACATGAAGATAATTTCCACTCATTACTGCTTCAATGTTTAGTTTTGTTTAGCCTGAAAGCGTAGCCTCCTGTCATAAAAGAACAAGACAGACGATTGGGCATTCAGTAGCTAGGGAAAACATCTTACTGTGACATGAAAATAATAAATCAAAGAAAGGAGCGACAATTTTGGGTACTGGACACCATTCACTTATTGTCAACAGTATTACAGAATTGTTCTGGGTGTTCTTCATACACCTCATCTCTTCATAAGCACGTAGTAAATGGTTGGATTGATCGTGTCTGTAATAGCAAACCAGGGCTTCCCAGTATCCAAAACAGAATGTGAAGTATAGGATCCAGTCACGCAAACCAGTGTGACCTTCAGCCCATGTTTTGTAATCTTTCCTCACTTCCTATTTTACAGGACAACAGTCTTGAGCTAGGCTAATTTGTGGAGTTGTGTATGTGAAGTTGTTGAGGAACAGACCTAATGTCACCACGTGCCCTGGGTTCTGGCTCCGTGTTTGTTCAACGTGGGGAGGTATTGGCATGTACTGTGATTTCCTTTCCATGGAAATCAGGTGCAGAGCAAGGTAAATTGTGGCTGTGTTTCTGCCCAGGAGGGAGTTATGACTCTCAGGAGCACAGCCTAGCAGTAAGAATGCTAAGGCACTGCTGAAACTGGTGATGCTATAGTTACAGTCACAGATGTGTGTTTTATTTCTTCCCACTGGGAGCTGAAAATAACTGAAATTTTAATGTTGTGAAAGTACAAGTTGCACACATAGTGCAAGTAAATCTGAAATAATTCTGGGGAAGTCACAGCTAGACAAGGCAAGTTTCCTCTTTTTTCTGTAAAGCATATTTTGATATGATAGTGATAGTATCTTGGGTAAGTTTGTGCTGCAGAAAGAGTTACCACATAGGTCACAATAATAATTTGCTCAGAATGAAGAGAGTTGCTGTTCATTAAAATCCTAAAGACTGGTATTTCAAAATGTGGAGAAGAAGACTTTAGGAAATCATGCATAGTCTATAAAAGAGTTTGAAGGACACTGCATTATATTTGTCACTGGGCAAAGGAGAATTTCAGACAGAGCACAGCAGGGCACATAGTATATTCTACCTTCTGCCTGCTCGAAGTTTATAGCAAGGATTGTAACTATCTTGACCTAGAAAAAAACCCCAACCCGCGTTGCCTAGGTTTGTACGCTCATCATTAGAAACTTGAGTCTTTAAAATATGTTTACAGGAAACATCTTCTGAGCTGTGTTGGGCCTGATGGCTTGCTTTGAATGAGCATCTGTTTGCAGCTCTACTGTCATGTGGTTCATCCTCAGCTGCTTGTCTGCTGCAGAGGTTCCTGCTCCTGAAATTTGCCAGCATAAACAGCAAACACAATCATTCCCCACCTTGCTTCTGTCAGAACGCTTTGGTTTAAAGTGTACCTTTTGCAAACTGTTCTGGTTTGCTCTTTCTTTCTTTCTTTCTTTCTTTCTTTCTTTCTTTCTTTCTTTCTTTCTTTCTTTCTTTCTTTCTTTCTTTCTTGCTTGCTTGCTTGCTTGCTTGCTTGCTTGCTTGNAGCCCAGACCTGTCTATGGTTCTGGGACAAGGTCAGTGTAATGGATTACCCTAGAAGGAAAATCCATCTAAACTGAAAACCCTTGGAAAATTATCATTTGGTTAAACTACATGAAGATAATTTCCACTCATTACTGCTTCAATGTTTAGTTTTGTTTAGCCTGAAAGCGTAGCCTCCTGTCATAAAAGAACAAGACAGACGATTGGGCATTCAGTAGCTAGGGAAAACATCTTACTGTGACATGAAAATAATAAATCAAAGAAAGGAGCGACAATTTTGGGTACTGGACACCATTCACTTATTGTCAACAGTATTACAGAATTGTTCTGGGTGTTCTTCATACACCTCATCTCTTCATAAGCACGTAGTAAATGGTTGGATTGATCGTGTCTGTAATAGCAAACCAGGGCTTCCCAGTATCCAAAACAGAATGTGAAGTATAGGATCCAGTCACGCAAACCAGTGTGACCTTCAGCCCATGTTTTGTAATCTTTCCTCACTTCCTATTTTACAGGACAACAGTCTTGAGCTAGGCTAATTTGTGGAGTTGTGTATGTGAAGTTGTTGAGGAACAGACCTAATGTCACCACGTGCCCTGGGTTCTGGCTCCGTGTTTGTTCAACGTGGGGAGGTATTGGCATGTACTGTGATTTCCTTTCCATGGAAATCAGGTGCAGAGCAAGGTAAATTGTGGCTGTGTTTCTGCCCAGGAGGGAGTTATGACTCTCAGGAGCACAGCCTAGCAGTAAGAATGCTAAGGCACTGCTGAAACTGGTGATGCTATAGTTACAGTCACAGATGTGTGTTTTATTTCTTCCCACTGGGAGCTGAAAATAACTGAAATTTTAATGTTGTGAAAGTACAAGTTGCACACATAGTGCAAGTAAATCTGAAATAATTCTGGGGAAGTCACAGCTAGACAAGGCAAGTTTCCTCTTTTTTCTGTAAAGCATATTTTGATATGATAGTGATAGTATCTTGGGTAAGTTTGTGCTGCAGAAAGAGTTACCACATAGGTCACAATAATAATTTGCTCAGAATGAAGAGAGTTGCTGTTCATTAAAATCCTAAAGACTGGTATTTCAAAATGTGGAGAAGAAGACTTTAGGAAATCATGCATAGTCTATAAAAGAGTTTGAAGGACACTGCATTATATTTGTCACTGGGCAAAGGAGAATTTCAGACAGAGCACAGCAGGGCACATAGTATATTCTACCTTCTGCCTGCTCGAAGTTTATAGCAAGGATTGTAACTATCTTGACCTAGAAAAAAACCCCAACCCGCGTTGCCTAGGTTTGTAGGCTCATCATTAGAAACTTGAGTCTTTAAAATATGTTTACAGGAAACATCTTCTGAGCTGTGTTGGGCCTGATGGCTTGCTTTGAATGAGCATCTGTTTGCAGCTCTACTGTCATGTGGTTCATCCTCAGCTGCTTGTCTGCTGCAGAGGTTCCTGCTCCTGAAATTTGCCAGCATAAACAGCAAACACAATCATTCCCCACCTTGCTTCTGTCAGAACGCTTTGGTTTAAAGTGTACCTTTTGCAAACTGTTCTGGTTTGCTCTTTCTTTCTTTCTTTCTTTCTTTCTTTCTTTCTTTCTTTCTTTCTTTCTTTCTTTCTTTCTTGCTTGCTTGCTTGCTTGCTTGCTTGCTTGCTTGCTTGCTTTTCTTGCTTGCTTTCTTGCTTGCTTTCTTGCTTTTTTGCTTTCTTGCTTTTCTTGCTTTTCTTGCTTTCTTTCTCTTTCTGTCCAAATATTAAAAAAAAAAACCTCCCAAAAAACAACCAATAAATGTTTAGGTTATACCAACATGCAGTTTTGCGGAGGAAGGAAGGGAAAAACAAGTATGACCAACAGGAGGGAGCAGCTTAGATGGCTGAACTCCCATTGGAATCGGATATCTGCTGGACTGTGCCAGGATAAAAGCTATCAAAGCTAGTCTCTGGGCAAAATAGCTGTTTTGCTCTGTGTAACCAAGGGACAAAATCACACCTGGTGTCATGGCTTGCCGGTACCCTTCAGAGATGTTGACCCCACCTTTAATTGCAAAGAAAAAGCATTAGTTTCATTCCTCCCTGGAGTGATTTAGTTGCTGTCTGGTGAGTAAGAAAGAGGGAGCAAGTGAGGGAAGAGTACAAAGTGGGGGATTTTCAGTAGGATCAGGTACACCCCTGTCAGTTTTATGTTTGTTTCATATACACACTTCTAAGCTCCTCCACTGGGAATGGTGTCATGTTCTTCACTTTCTGCAGTATTTAGGAGTAAGGGTGTGACAGAATTAATTGATAACTGGTATCCTCAGTTGGTGTGGAGGTTCTGGTCACAAATACAAGCAGTTGAGGAGGAAAACTCACTCTACATCATTTCCTTACATTGAAGGATCTGATTGGCTTTTAAAACCTGTCCACAAATACTAAGGCTTAAACTGCCATCATCAGTTGGTTGTGAAACAATTTTTATATGGTTTTAATTAAGCCAAAGCTATACTGCAGTCTGTGAAGAACCTTTCTGTCATCATAATTTCTTAATGCAGGAGGCCAAAGGCAGAACATACCAAGAAACTGGTGCTGTGGCATGGTCTGCAGTAGCGCACATATATATATGTATATATATGTGTGTGTGTGTGTGTATATACACACACCACACTGATGAGGTCTTACTGCTATTACAGGGCACCGTGATTTAAAAACAGTACAACGTAGAGTGACAAGGGGGGGCTTCACTTGGTGCTCAGTTAGGTTCTTTCATACACAAGTGACATTGGACTCTCCAGGCTTACTGTCTGGGCATGTACTACTGATGTTCAGTTTAGTTTTTATGGCTAAAGCTAGTGCTTTAGTGGTTCTTAATCAGGTACCAAAGCAAAACAGAACTGCACTGCAGTTAAGATATGCGATTGGGTCAAAGGGCAGAAATGACAGGTGTACTCTAAAAATGTAGTTGAAGAACCGAAGTTGCTTTCTGAGTGGGTAGCAGAGCAAGAGGGCACTGGTGGGAAGTCAGAACTTGCTGGGAGTTCAGTACGTAGGACTTTCCTGCTCTGCGGAAATTCCGATATTTGTCTGAAACTCTCACTGATGGACTGATTTTGAAAGATGTCACTCTAGAATGCCTGATTTCCAATGTTGCTCTGCAAAATGGCTGTGACTTCTTGATGGTAATGAGTGAGTACCAAGGTAACTCGCCAGCAGAGAAACTCAACGTAGTTAGTAGGTCGCACCGTCTCTTTTACAGATACGTGAGTTAAGCCACAGAGATGAAAGGGACGTGGCCACAAAACTAGTACTTTTTGTCATACTGTTGTAAATAGAATTTTTTTATTCCTTTAGCATCTCCGCCATTTTAATTTCTTTGTTCTATATGAAATGAATAAATACTTAAACCCCATAAGTTATTATATGAAATGTCCTGAAGGTGAATGGGTGTACAGTATATTACAGGTATTTAATGTAGCGGGTCCACTGTATCAGTCCTTAATCTTATGACGGTGGCTGGCTGTGACTTGCTTTGTGAGTGGCTTTTATGGTGTCTAGGAGCTTTCACAGTACATGCCTTGCTTTTAGAATCAAAAAAGAAAAAAATACTATTTTAAATAAATACTGTTTAAGTTATACGGGATACCAAATTGGAACTGTGTGTGCCTGCACTGAATTTACCAAAATAAAAGTGATTTAAAATAGTACGTGACTCTGCCAAAAAACTGTTGTGTATCACATTTAACCATGAAAACAGCTCCACATGGTGTCTCTGTCCTCATTGAGGAACTCTTCAAAAGCTGGAGTAAGTAAAATGCTTTGTAACTTCACATCTGAACTGACAGTTATAGAAGTGAACCCCAAGTTTGTTCTGCTTTGGACAGTGAAAAGAGAACAAAACCTAAAGCCCGCTTCTGTGAAAAAGTATAGTTTTTTAAGAGTTCCGATGCCTTGCTGATGAGTGCACAGAAGCATAGGTCTGGGTGGTGTTTCGTGAGCTGTTGTGCCTAGTCTTCACAGTGGCATAATTCTCCTTTTAAATAGAAACCAAGTTTTTCCTTGGCTTGAAAGCCAAGAAACTGTCTTTCTTGGTTACTGTTACTCCAGTTAGTTTAGTTATTTTTTAACATCCTATATAAGGAGGAACCTTTTCACTGTGACGATGACAGAGCACTGGAACAGACTGCCCAGAGAGGTTGTGGAATCTCCTTCTCTGGAGACATTCAAGACCAATCTGGACATGTCCTGTGTGATCTACTCTAGATGATCCTGCTTTGGCAGGGGGGTTGGACTGAGTGATCTTTCAAGGTCTCTTCCAGCTCCTAATAGTCTGTGATTCTGTGATGTTAAACACTTTTTCCACTTCTCTGTTGTTTAGCCCTTGTTATGTATTTCTGGAGAGCAAACTGTAACTCATCTCAGCCTTCACTTTGCTGAGCCTAACAATTTTTTAGTTGGCCCAGGGGAGGCTGACTCTCTGCTCTGTAACGGGTAGAGAGGACAACAAGGTGGGCACTTGTCTTAGCAGGGTTCCTCGCTCAGTCTCATTGCTGCTTTTTGGAATGACAAGAGCGCATTGCCTGATGCACCCTAACACAGCATCTGCCCTTTTCATGGCTGCATTGTCTGACACTGAGATCTTCCTTCTTGATTTTTCTGGGCTGATAACTTCCCAGTTTGTGGTGGAAGTTCTTGTTAGTCTCTAGTGTGTTGTTTTCAGTACCTTTTAGTTTCATCTTGTTCCCTTGACTTCAGTCCTGGTTCCTCCCTGATAATTTTGATTTTTCTAATATTTAACATAGATCACTATAAACTTATGAATTACAGTTAATTACATTGTAAATCTGAACACTTGACTTGAAGCGGCTTGAACTGATCAGTATGTTTTTCTGTGAATTTAAGTCTTAGCTTTCTTGATCCTACTGTATATATTTTTATATTTGCCCATTGATATATTTTACTAGGGAAGTATCTTCTCCTGTAGGAACATGTTGCCTTGCTACAAATCATGGTACCATGATCACAGATTTCTTACATGGGCTGTTGTAGCAAAATGGCAGATATTTCAAGTTAAAAATTGTACTTTTTCTTGTCCTGGAGAGCATGCTAGTTGAAGAGCTTTTGTTTTGGCCTTAAGATAAAAAATTTGATCCACAGAGTTATTTGCTAACTGCCAGGTGCACAGTTAATCTCTTTGTTCTGTAATTCTGAGTGTAAATAGGTGAAAGTGTGAACCTGAAAGAGAATTTGTGTGGTGCATCAGTTGTGTGTTAGGAAATTCCTTATAAATGATTGTTTTCCTTCTGCAATGCTATTGGAAATGGGAAATAACTGTACAGCTGGTTCCAGCGGCACATGTAAAAACAGTGGAACCGTTTGCTGAGAGAGGTTGAGCAGTTTCCATCTGTGGAGGTTTTTAAGACCCAGCTGGATAAAACCCTGAGCAACCTTGTTTGAGCTGAGAGGTGAGCCTGCTTGGAGCAGAAAGCTGTACTATCCAGCCTGAATTATTCTCAAAAATCAGATTCCATGACCTCTTGCTGAAGAGTGGATTCCTTCTTGGAAAGAGAAGTGCAGTGGAGTAATCATTGAGCAGAGCCTGCTGAGCACACTGGTGTTGCTTTTCTGGGTTTGGCTTCTGCACTTCTGTCATGTCTCAGCCTGCAAGATGCTGGGATGCTGCAAAGGGGGAGTCATGCAGCTAGACTGTATGGGTACACATTCATTCTCTTTCATTCAGACAGGATTTTCGTGTCATTAGAAATAAGAAAAAAGAAAAAAAAAAGATATATCTGAGGTGGTCACTGTGCTATAGCAGGAGGTAGTAACTTCAGTTACAGGAAGCTTGTCTCTTGTCTTCAAAGTAAAGGCTGAGAAGTTGAGCTAGAGTATTCAACTGGCCTGGACTGTCCTGTAGCCAAGTCCATTTCCCATTGGTTTAATACACAGTTTGCTCCAGTTTGCTCCCTCATCTTGATCCCTTGCATTTTTATACTGCATGCTACTTTACTTCTGGGTTTAATTCCGGAGTAAGTGAGATGGTGGAGATAATTCACTCCCTGGGCTGCTTCTGACAGGGACAGTGATATGCCAGAATTAGGTACCTCACCCCAGCAGGTTTTGCACTATCCAACACCCAGTTGCCCCTGTGCAGGATACAAGGCACCTACTCATAGTTTACTCTATAAAGCACCATTCTGTTGGGTTGCAGCACAGCTCTTGCATCATTTCAGAAACTGTAAACCTGAAAATTCAGACCAGTACCCTCACAAAATAATGATTGTCTGTTAGAATCACTGTGGGGGCTAGGAAGAGACCATGTGTGAAATGCTAACATACAGAAGCAGTCCTGGGAGTGCAATGGGGAACCTTCCCTGCACCTTGGGGCCTTGCTCAGGAGCTAACCCCAATACCTGGTGGGTTAAGTGGTGTGGGTGGTGTATTCAGCTGGCTATGGAGTGTAAGAAGGCTGTGGACTTCTCAGTTTAAAGTTAACCTTCATGTCTAGCTGCCTTACTTTCCTGCCATCTGGGTTGTGTATCTGTTTGACAGTGAAGTTGGATAAAGATTCTGGACTGAACAATTTGTGGATAAAAAGTGCTAGGAAATGTCTTGATTATGCTTCTCGAAGGGAAAAAAACGCCACTAAGATGCCTGTTGCTTAGGTGTGGTGAGTGATGCTGGTGTGGCCAAGGACAGTATGTTCCTTGTCATGGTGGTAGAGCTGTGTCTATTGGCAGCAAGAAATGAAACTCTTGAATCTGTCAGCCAGTGGCATCTGAATTCAGTCTGAGCCTTCAGGAAGTAAAAATTGCTTGTGGGAGCTGGGTTCAGTTGTTAGCGTTTCTATTCCATGGACCATCCCCTTGGGGAAGTACTTGCAGGACCATGTGGTGACCCCAACACTGACTGCATTTGGAACGAGCAGATGGGGCAAGTAGTCAACTTAAAAAACTCTGCTGGGAGAGCTTGATTGTTGCTGGTGACATGAAGTAGCTACTATACTAAGCTTCTTATACCCTAACTGCATTGATTTTTTTACAAACTTAATAGAAAAATAATTCTATTAAATTCACTGCATTCTCATTAATATAGTGGAAGGGAGATATATATCACATAAGTGTAAAATGTTTCAGTAACAGTATCTGATTCCAAAATATCTCTTTTGACTTTATTCTTATGTTCCCTTTCTTTAGAACTGATCCACAGTCCAGGTTCTGCTTTAAATGGTTAAGGAGCTGTGTTATAAAATGTTACCACTGCATTTTTTATAAGTTTGTAGTAATTTTTTTAATTATTTGTATTTGCTGCTTCCCCCCCCCCAAAAAAAAGCCCACCCCATTTTCCTACAGTACTAGCTTGTTTGTCTGGATTAATTCAATCAGTAACAGTTTGTCCTTTTTGTGTCTTTCAGACTTTATTAAGAAAGAGCTGGATGCATGTTCCGAATTTCATCTGTGAAGGATGGAGTAAAGGTAATGTGATCTCAGTGACTGGTACTATAATGTGTGATGATCTGTAGATGCTGAACTCAAAGGTTCAAAGATAAATAAATTAGAGGCAGACAAAGCAAAAGGAATAACGAAATGTTGACAAGATCCTGTGTTGTAGCATGAGTGGCATGCTTGCCCTATGTTTTGTACTGTGGGTAATTCATTGTATTGGCCAGAGTTTTTCTGTTTCTGTTACCCACAGAAGCTCATGAGGGTCATTAGCTAATGATCTGTTTGTCTTTGAACAAGTGATGTGTTTCTGGAAATGTGTGAGATTAAAAGTGTAACCTATGCTGAAAGACCAACGTTTGTCCCCTGTTCCCACCACAAGAACAAAACAGCGGTGATTTAATTTTCCTCCTTGAATATATTGGGTCAGTAGAGGTGGCAGATATGCCTTTATTGTCATTAAATATTGCTGTAGCATGGAGCAGTATCCTTCAGGATGAGAAGTGAATCCTGTTGGGTGCTTCACAACCATTTGTCAAGTGTTTTCCACAGCGTGAAGAGCTATTTGATGTCCTGTGATGTGGCAGGGGACAGAGTCTGATGGTCACATTACGAGTCCCTGAGAGGTGCATGTGTGTCTGGTGAGGTTCCTGTTGGCAGATCACTCTTGCGAGAAGACTCTTGCCCACTCGTTTCCAAGCAAAGTTCAATCATAGGACTCCTCTTACTTCCCATGGGCAGGAGCAGCTGTTGGTGGGCTGTGTGTTGGGCTGACCAACTGCGCCTGGCTTCTGGGATTGGAGAGAATAAGACAAGTTGTGGCATACATGCTGGTGCTGGGATATGGCTGCAGAACAGTATGAAGCAGATGCCAATCAAAAGAGTCTTCTGTTAGAGGCAAGAGGTTTTGCTGATCTGGTCTGGGAATAGGAGGCAGTGAGAGGTTCATGGTCAAATGTGATACTAATGGTCATATGTGATGCTCTCAGTCACTGAATCATGCAGAAGTGGAGGGGGAACCCTGAGTCTCCTCATCTCTGATGTAGTTTCCTCAGTGCTCCTTTACAGAGTTCAGCAAAGAATGAATGTTGAGTAGAATCAGTGGTGAATAGTAGTTACTTCTCAGAGATGTTTTTCCCCAGCTGTTGCTAAGGGAGAACAAACTAATTTGTAAGATCAGGCAAATGCACTTTCTCATGCAGGTCTGCTTTTCTTGTGTCAGATGTGTGTCTGCAGGCTGGGGATCAGTTCCTGAGAAGTCTAGAGAGGTACATTACTGTGGTTGTGCCTACATCTGGAATTAAAGCAGGCGGTTGATGCCATGGACTCTGGGTTATTTAACTAGGACAGAACAGAATGTAGTTCACAACAGGATGCTCCAGGGGCTTATGTGTAATTTTTTCCTTTCACCATCTTGAACCGTTTGAAGAATAACTTGGGAATCAATCATGCACTTACAGATCTTTCTTGAACTCAGAAAGGCAGGGATGAAGTTGCCAGCAGCAAATAAGCATTGCCAGACCCTGTAGCTAAGTTTACCCTGACTTAAAAGGAACTGCAGTAATACCAGCCATTTGTATCATCTTTCTTTCTTCTGTTAATCATTGTCTGCATTGGGAAAGACATGCCTGGGGCAGTCCTGCATCTCCATCCAGTCCAGTGCTGCTTCTTACTGAAGAAATTAAAAAAGAATTGTGGTTCTTCCCCAAGACAGCTATGTCTTCTCCCCCGTGGGGTCTGTCTCCACACTTTCAAAGAAATTCATAACAATTGAGGGAAAAAAGCCTGCATTTGGGGCTCCCCTACAGGGACACCATATCGCCCTAATTAAGTGTTTCTCAAATATGGCCCTGGCAGGGTGATCAATTCCATATAGACAGATCCCTCTACTCATTTGAAGCTTTGTGTTAGGTTAGGTTTTGAGAGAAAATAGTAAGGAAAGAAAAGAGAATGCAACCCACTTCTGTTTGCCTGCCTGCTCGGCATTTCAGTAGACATTTTATTTTAAGTCATTTGGATTTAGTGGCTTCTTCATTAAGAGTCAAACTCATTGTTGCATATGTAAAGCTCCAGATGGCTTTTTTTGATTGGGGCTCCTTAATGTGTGTTTAAAGCAGATTCTGCAGTGGCACCCTTTTTAAGTGGCAGGCCCTGCTTTCTCTTCAGTCAGTTCTCTGGGTGATGTCTCCAGACAGTGTTGCCCTGCTGAAGTACATACTGGTATAGGTGACAGACAAACTGCATGACTGACTGATGGAGAGGTAATCATAAAGCAGGCTGCTTTATGATTGTTGTTCTTAGCTTTTGCAGGAAGTTTACTATCTGCTTTTACAGTTGCTTTTTTTAACAAAACCTGTTTTGTTCTGTTCCTTCCCCTCTTGCTTTTCCCTTCCTGCCAGTTTATATGGCGTATTAAAATGCAGAGCAAGCCACATGACAGTGCATGGCTATGTTAAATGTGCAGTGATCCGGTTTCTTAGACCATGATGTTCATCATGTCTTGTTAGCGCTGGATCGATTGCGTTGTGTTGTGCCGGATTGGTATGTGTGATGGCTGTAACCACATGTGCAGTTACTGCATGACACGAGGCACGTGGCCTTTCCATAATATGCTCTATTACATTAGGTTACACTCACATTAATGTCTGTATTACATGAGGTGTTCTTCTGGCTCTGTTGATTCTAGTCTGAAGAGTTAACCGTGATTTTAGCAATGGAGACAGAGGTGAAGGACTGAGTTTGAATAATACCTTAAATGAAGGCATAATCAGATCATGTAGAGCCTGAATGATGGGAGAGGGACAGAAAGAAGGGTAAGAGGCCATGATGGTACATACCTAATGAGAATGGCTGTAGAAGGCAGAGTCAGGGAGAGGAAGGCAGTAGAATTTCAAATGTTTTAAGTGTCTGACGACTACAGTGATTTGTTGGTTAGTACTTTGTTCTTTTACTGCGATGACTTCTGTCTCTTTTTACAAGTATTTACCAAATATTATGTTTTGCGCAAGCACAAAAAGAAACTAAGGGTTTCCTGGAATTAAATGCTACTCTTTAATCAATGTACTTGAAGTCTTTGGAACAGGTTCCTGTCCAAACTTACATGGAATTCAATAATGTACTAATTTTACTCCTATGTTTACATTTTAGTTATAAAGCTGTTACAGTTTTTAAATTACAAAATGTCCAGTACCTAATCACCAATAATATCAGTATTATTCCAGGGAGATACATAGATGAACTACCACAGAATAATAAAGGAGATTCCAGGAATAATTTTTTCACTAAAACAAACAGAGGATTAACACTTAATCCAAACCATCTAAATCGACCCTCAAAATCAGCTGCCTACCGTACTACTTCCATTCTTGGCAACTTTGCATACGGATCATTTTATACTTCCAGTGGTATTTCCAGATAGCCAGGGAAATAAGATAGGAAGTATCCATGTGGGTCGAGTCCAGACCTCCCTACATCATAAGGTTTGGACTGTGCAGTACAAGCTCTTGCCAGCCCTCTGTTCGTCCCTATAGTATGTATGTGGAATGAAGTTGAATACAGTATGAATGTAATGAAGCACTGTAATGAAGGATAAAAACCTGCAGCAGCAGTGTGCCTCAGACTGGGGCATTGCTAGCATCTAGTCACTGCAGGATAAACAGCAGAAAAGGCTCCCAGTTATTTTTAACTTGGTGCATGTTTTTTCATAACATTTGGGAGGGCAAAGCAGATGGGCTTTAATTACCTGAGGTCAAATTTTCAAATGGGTATCTTTAATCAAAATTCAGACAGCTCAATAAAAGTCCCTTGTAGACACTGAGCACCTGCAGCCCTTGGTAAAGTCAGGAGCAGTTGCCTGTGATCTCTGAGCAGTGGTCTGAAATCAGGTCAGTCGTCAAGTCTACACCAGGAGAAATCTGCTGGTTTCAGCAGGGCTGAACTTGTAGTTTTTTGCACCTGCTCATGTGATCCAGAGCGTATTGAGGTGCCACAGAAGTGTTAATTTAGGCGAAGTCCAAATAGAAGCTTTTAGCCATGATACTAGGAAGGAATCTTAACTGGCTGCCTGTTTTGAACATTGTGTGTCATAGACAGACAGCTACAAACCTACTTCTAAAGCACCAGGATGCCCAAGTCACAATTCTGCTGTTTGAAGAATAAGTAGGTGTCTTAAAATTCAGGCCAAATTTGTCTATACGAAGCAACGTACACAAATATCACTTTTTAAACAAGGTGATTGCTTTCAGCTTGAGGCACAGAACTGCCAATTTGAGTCAAAAAAAAAAAAAAAGGAGCTTAAAATTGCAGAGTAAGGGAATATTTTCTGTGCTTTTAAGGTATTTTTGCAAATTTATAGATTGTATGGCAATCAAATAGGAATACAAATGTCCTAAAGCAACAAGAAAAGGGAAAAAAGAGGAAAGCTTCTTGCGTCCTATCAAACAGTTTTCGTGATCTGAATAATTTATTTACCCTTTTAAACAGCCTTTACATTTTATCAAGGAAGTCAGGCTGCAGCACAAAAACTTTTCCAGATGTAGCATGCTTGAGTGACCCAGCAAATCAGAAAGTCTATATGAATGTCCCCAACAGTTCATGAATATAAGTAACTGTACTGAATGGTAGGAATTTAAGGTGCTGTGCAGCTCTCAAAAAGCACACATAACAAAAAGCCCAGAAGCATCTTATTTGCACACTGGGATTTCCAATATGAAGTTAAACAAGGGCTCTAGATGTATGTTGCTCTGTATCTTCTGATTTGTAGTTCTCAGGAGCTTTGAGGAATTCTTGGGCATTTTACTCATCATTTCACGTAGATTTTTGTAATCTCAGAAGCAGCATGCAGTTTTTGCATCTCCCATTTTAAAAGCAATCAGATTTTCTGGCTTTCAGAGTGACTTTGCAAGTTTCTGTGTAAACAGTTCACAAATTGGGAACTTCTTAAAGCTACCATTAAAAATGTGTAATTAAAATGTAGATCTGCTAAGATTTTTTTGAAGGATTTTTATTACTTTCTACTATTGAATGTTATATATATATCTCTAAGGAAATGGAAAATGTGGTCTAAGCAACTTCAGGCTTGTTAATTTGACCTTGGTAACCTTTAAATTTTTTTTTTTTAAGGAATGAATAATTAAAGACACGGGAGTTGAGTAGAAGGAGGATGAAACACAATCTATTTTGCTAAGATAGGTCATGTCAGACTGACCTAGTATCTTTTTTTAATGAGAAAGTAGGTTTTCTAGAAAAAGAAAAGTGTGCTAGATGTGGTCTCTCCGGATTCTGCTGAACCATTTTACACTGTGCTGCATCAAAACTACTGTTCAAGGTGGAGGAAGAGTAAGTTAGTCTGAGAACTGTAAATTCAGGCAAGGAACTGGCACAGGGGGAGACAACAGGAGATAGATGTATTGAGATGAATTATTGTTTGGGAGTTGATTTGTTTAGTTTTCTTGAGGCTTTTTTTTTTAGAGGAGTGGTGGTTTTGGGGGGTTTGGGGTTTTTTATTGAGTTGATTTTATAGACATGTACTGAAAGCAGGCTGTTAAAACATACTGATGGGTGGACGACATTAATTTCCAGTACAGTTTTAGATGTACAATTAGTACAATTTAGACTGTACAATTAGTTGTGCAATTAGTTAATACTGAAGAGATGGAATTCAACACAGCAGTGTCAGGCCACACACTGGTAGAAATTAATTTTCTGAGTTTAACCTTGGTGTCAGAATTAGCAGTCTATGCTCTTATATAATCAGTGGAAAGAGGCAGATTTTTAATTAGGCACCCAACTCCTGTCTTTCTCTTTTGACTGTTAACAGAGCCTAGGCACCTGACTGGCATCTGTGCCGAGTGCTTTAAATTGGATGGTGCTACAGCCTCAGCTTAGGAAGTAATGCAACACCTTTTGCTATGAACAGGCTGTTCAACAATGGAAGACTTTGAAGGAGAAAGGCTTATTTGAGGGTAAGTGGGTTCATATTTGACTCTTTGACAAGTCTCTCAATTTGAAAACATCATGAAAATGATGGAGGGGATCCAGGGAAGAGTCAGGAGAGGTATTTCCAGTTGAGGGAGAGCACCTCCGCTGGGTACATCTGGGCTAGGACCTGATCTGTAGTAATGTGCAGTAGCCCAGAAACCTCAGCTCAGTGTGTAATAGATGCAGAGAAAAGCTGCAGGGATGATCAAAGGAGTGATTTCAGAAGAGACTGAAGCAGCTGTGTCAGGAAGACTAGGAAAATGGGAAATGTCATTGCTGCATCCATGCTGCTGGAGTCAAGGGGAGCTGTGGAATGTGTTTGCTGTCAGGTAGGCGATAGCCAACAAGCAGGATGTGTGTAGTCCATCAGATGACTCATGTAAACATCCATGTGACAGTATGGTTTAGTAGGAATGTTACGACACAGAAGCAGAAGTGTCCAGGCATACGAGTTAGAAGTGACATGAACTGAATATGTGGCACGTCTTAGTGACTGGAGTTTGTGTGTGTGTACCTAACATATCGCCAAAATATGTCACCAACATACAAATCTATAGTGATAATTCCATCATATGTGACAATAGTCAGAATGAGAATGCTTGATGCATGTTTAAGGAAAAGTTTAAAAGATATGTGAAGGGCAGAGATTGCTTGGAAATGTTGGACTTGGGCTGTAGGGCAACTTGTGCTCTTTGATCACTCCTGTACAGTGTGATACTTGCTGTATATTGCTCTGCAGTTTTCCCACACTGCACAGGGAAAACTGTGATAAATCAGGCATCAAGTCAATTTGTAGAACTGGACAAATTTGTGTCAAGTTTATCCTGTGACAAAGATACCTTTAGAAGCAGACTGCCGGGTGGCAAAGTCATGACCATTGAGAGAAAAGATTGCTCTGAAGTGAAAATTGAGGTTGAAGATCCCTGATGTGCTTGTAGTGACAAGTGATGTGTGCGGTACTTACAGTCACTGACAGCCCATGTCCAGGGTGTCTCCTTAGTTTGACAGATGCTTAAACTTGCAATTGTATGTTGGTGAAGAACTGCCCTTTGCCTAGGTGCTGGTTTGAAAGGGAGCTGAATTCTTAGAGTGAGGGTGAGTAATGCACTTTCTGCTCTGTTACAAATCCTGAGTTGCCCTAAGTGGCTTTAGCATCTATTAAGACATTGATCAGGAAATTCTTTAGCAGAATTATCTGTAAAATAACAGGAGGAAAACATCACAGCAAGAAACCTTTTAATATACTTCTGGCAATGCTATGTTTAGTTCTCTAGTTATTTGCTTGTTAATTAGTGCTTAGCCTGTGTTTATGGTGTTTTTTAAGTGCTTAGAAGAGTATGAGGAGAGAATAGTATGCCTTTTCTTTCCTAATTAATTATTACATAGTGTTATCAAGTTGTTATTGTTCTGTGGTGAAAACAACTGTGTGATGATCTCACAGTCCTTACTTGGAAAATCGCCACAGTAAAGAAAAAACAGTTTATGGACTGAATTGTCAATAGTTTGGAAGGGGTTGTTCTGTTGGAAATACAGTTTGAATGAGAGTCCAGGCGGAGGGAGGACTGAGAAAGAGTGAAAATGTGTGAGTGCTTTTTCAGGTTTCTTCTTGATTAGAGTCATGGTCAACTCTCTGAGATTTAGAAAAGGTTGTAGTTTAGGTTTGGTCTTTCTATATTCTGGGGTGTTTTTTAGCACCAAGTCATGTTTTTCTGGCTAGTAAACTGGGCCTTTAGTTTGAAAATCTGTCACAGCCTCTTTCTGAGAGAGCACTTGAGCATCTCAGGCCTGCATGGCTGTCACTTACAGCGATGCCCAGAAAAAATGGAAGAAAAGATGATCACGTCTGAGGGACTTCTGCCTCTAAGTTTCAAGGAGAAGACATCTCACACTTCTGTTGAAGAAGACAAAGAAGTAGAGGAATTTCTAGCAAACCTTTCCTTCCCATTGCAATTTTTTTTCGGGGGTGGGACGTGGGGAAGGGTGGAATAATTGCAAGTAGAGAGACAAGAGTAGTGTCAGTTTTGGAATACTTCCCTGGTATGCCCAGGAACTCTTGTGTATCAGTGTTAGACATGAGATGTTGGAATGTAAATTTAATTGTGTTTCATAGTCTCTTCAGATAGCTCTTTAAAAGTCAGAAAGAATTATCTTTTGGAGGTGCCCATTTTCTCTACTCAGTTCTAACTAGTTGCCTCTTTTACTTCAGTACAGGTCAGTGAAGTGAATCTCCTCCAAAGAGTGCACACCTTGTTTAACCTTACTGTAGCATGGTGTTTAGTGAAGGTAACCATGTCCTCATGGTTTGTTCACACAGATTCTTAAAAGGTAATAAAAAAATGAAATATTTGTGTGTAATTAATAGGGTCTGTGTGAACAGACTCTAGAGTCTCTGCCAGACTCTATGCAGTAAAAGAGAGAAAGTTGTTGCAACTTGTTTGGACCTTTCTGTCATAATATGTTTAATAGTGTATTTTGTGTTTGAGTAGATTATATGCTACAAAAACTAAAAAAAAAATGTGCCATGGTATTTTGTGGTTTTGTAGGTAAGCATGACAGAGAGAATATTAATTTCATTTTCAGATTTGTTTATGCTAATTTTGCTTTTAAACAAAAAACCAGAATATTTATATGTGAATATTTATATTCAAGATTGTTCTGTAATTTCCATATTAAAAACCAGAAAAACAAATCTTAGTGCAGCTCCTGCTAGACTTCCAGAACATCCCAGAAATGCCTAGAGCACCAAGATGAGGTAATCTGAAAGTCATATTGCATCTCAGGCACTTTTGAGACCTTACCCTCTTTAAAAGTTTTTGAAAAGTGGGCTGTCTGAAATTGTATTTTATTGTTGACTTTTCGCGCATGTTAACATGAGCAAACAAAGAAAAAAGGATAAAGAATTGCTGCTCAGCTGTTAACACCAAGCTATTTTTAGCTTTATTAACATTGATCTTGTGTTTCTGAAGCGATGCATTTTCACTGGTTCTGGTTGTGCATGTTCATGTTGATGACTTTCTTTGCTGTGATTTGTGATAAGGTGATTTTTGGAGTTGTCTCAGGCAGCTGCCAAATATTCTCAAACATTGAAGTGGAGCTGTTGTGTGGAGGAAACTCCAGCTGTGTAAACCTACAGGTTTGCTATAGTGCCCTGGAAACATCTTGAATAGTGGGATTTCCATCACTTTGGTTCGTAGCTTCATTCCATAAACTTTGAGATCCCATTGAGATGTTGTTTGGCTGGGGTTTGGGGTTTTTTTGTTACTCAGCTACCACTCTAATCATTGTTAATTGCATCCCATCAGGGAGCCAGGCTCCATTTAATAGACATGCCTGTTAATACAGACAGGTATCTTATTCTTCAGTGAATGCAGATAGATATTCTTCAGTGAGGACTGTTAGTGCTATGTAAGCTAAACCAGTTTGAACCAAGGCACCCATCGGTGGTGGGAGGGAAAGCAGCCAGTGTCAGCTACCTTTTCTTGGTTTTCCTTTTTTAAAGGTCATTGTTGTGATTTAAGATATGGCATAAAGGTCTTATCTTTGGTATAGAGGGAGGGAAAACTTTTTCTCTAGCTAAACTGCCACAGAAACTGAAGGGAAACATTCCTGAAATATTCTCAACACCTTTAATCTTGAAGTAACTGTGTTCTGTTTCTTTGAATGCATGAGTCCAGGTTAATGAAGGAACTCTGTGATTTTACTGTGAAGAAAATAAGTAACCCCCAAGAAAAGAAAAAAAATACACCTTCTTTATAGAAATAAAATAACAGGATTAGCAAAGAAGACTAGTAAAAACTCAGTTGAAAGTGTGTCAGACTAGTGACTAGAATATCATGGTAATGATCTATTGGTAATGGGAATAAAGACAAACATGTCCCACTGTTGCTGGGAGAAGAGTTTTTGCTTTCTAACTACATATACGTGCGTGTGTGTGTGTGTGTGTGTGTGTGTGTGTGTGTGTGTGTGTATAAGTAGTTTAGTTTGCTTCTCTGGAATGTTTTTGTGAAGTTTTTTTTAACATTTTAGCAGAAGAGCTATGAAGATTTTCACATGCCAGTCTATGAATGTTCAAGCTTGGCCTAGAATTGCAGTTATATATCAATATAAGCAATTTTCATTTTTTCATTGTTAGTGAAAAAAAGTTATTGCCGATTTTGTTTGTTATTGTCTTATTCTTTATAGGCTATATAAATAGGAGCTACATCAAAAGATAAATTACAGTTTTAGGGGGTTTTAAATCTCTTGAACAATAAGGTAGAAGATAATACAAAGCATTCTAGGTTAACTGATGCACTCTGAAACAAGTAGTTCTTTGCTAGTTCTAGAGTCTACTTATATGGCTGTTTGAAGAGAAGTTCTGAAAAAAAGTAGCCTTTGTAAATATTCCAGACATATGTAGTATTTAGTAATAGCTTGAAAGGTAGCATTTAATTTCTGAATTGCTAACATTAATATTTTCTGTTTTATTCCTCTGATATTTTTACTTGGGATCAGTTTTGAAATCCATATACCATAACAGGCGGAAAAGCCTTTTCTACTTTGGATTTATAAGGATGACAAATCAGCTTTGCTTTATATGCTGTCTGTTGGTTAATTTTATCCTGAAACAATGGATTATATGTGTTAATAGAAATAGTAATTGTTATAAAGTTAAATAACCATGCCTCATAGACTTTTATTTCTTTGGGAAGGACAGTTAGAAGAGCAGTATTTTCAGTTAATATTTGATGCAGAAGGAGGAAAAATGGAAAGAAAAGCTCCTGAGAACTGATTTTTCAAGAACACCCAGGTGGGAGCAGAAGTGACTCAGGAAGCGGTGGTTTTCAATCCCCATGGACAAAACAGACCCAGAGCATTGGGTATGATTCATCTGAAGATGCTTTTCTGCATCTTGTTTAAAACCTGTCATTTTTTTATTTTCCCAGGAGCACCAGTGAGTACCAATAAGTGTTTGGCATCTGTTACAAAACACCTTCATTAGAGTATAGAAAATCACTATCAGTATACTCTAGTCCCTTCTATGTACCGCTGCATCCATCGACACAGAGATAGCACTGGCATATTTTAAGTTAATGCTTTGGCTTTGGAGTTGTATGGCACAAAAGGAGTAAGATATCTTCTGTTCTGAGGTCAGTTTCCAAATTAGTGATCAAAACAGGAAATCTCAACATGAGAGCTGAAAAGATTGTTGTGTCGGTAAAACAGACACAGCAGTTAACACATGGTCATGGCTTTCCCAGAATTGAGAAGAAATTTGTAGTTAATTTTTCACTATTGACTGCTGCAGTCTGATTTGTAATCTTGGCAGATGAAAGAGTCCTTTTGTGATATGATAGATCGCATTAGGAAAATCCATGTGGGTAAATAGATCTCCCCCTCTACTCTGCCCTGGTGAGACTGTACCTGGAGTATTGTGTCCAGTTCTGGGCCCCTCAGTTCCAGAAGGACATACAACTCCTTGAGAGAGTCCAGCACAGGGCCACCAAGCTGATTAAGGGAGTGGAACATCTTTCTTATGAGGACAGGCTGAGGGAGCTGGGTCTCTTCAGCTTGGAGAAGAGGAGACTGAGGGGTGACCTCATTAATGTTTATAAATATGTAAAGGGTGAGTGTCAGGAAGATGGAGCCAGGCTCTTCTCGGTGTTGGTTAGTGATAGAACAAGGGGAAATGGTTCCAAACTGGAACATAGAAAGTTCCATCTTAATAGAAGGATGAGCTTTTTCACTGTGAGGGTGACGGATTACTGGCACAGGCTGCTCAGAGATGTTGTGGATGTCCTTCTCTGAAGACAATCAAGACCAATCTGGACACGTTCCTATGTGATCTAATCTAGATGATCCTGCTCGGGCAGGGGGGTTGAACTAGATGGTCTTTTGAGGTCCCTTCCAACTCCTAATGTTCTGTGATTCTGTGATACTGTAAAATGTTTTCAAACTCTGTTCTCACGCAGGAGGGACCTGGGGAGGAGTGGTCACTGGGGAGGAAAATAGAGTATGTTTTAACACTAGTTGTTTGGATGTCACCGTTGTCCACTCCGAAGGCAATGTAATTTTATTAACATTTATTGCTTCATACTTGCATAGTGTCATAGCCAAGATACAGATGCAGTTTGGTGGCTTGTTGCTTATGGAGTTCTCCTTAAAATTTGGGTCTGTATTGCCAAAGATGCATCCCTCGATGCTTAGCCACTGAGCTGTTCAGAATGGAAGAGTTAACCACATGCTTGTTGAATGCACACTTAATACCACTGTTTCTGCATTGTGCTTTACTAGTCTGAATTTTCATAGGGGTTGACACTGTTGTTACTTCAGTAGTAAAGGATAGTTAGGGCTTGGATTGAGTTCTAGTATCTTGCTTTTCAACCAGTGGTCCCTATCTTCATTCTTCATAGGTAAGGCCAGACTCAGAATTTTCTTTAATTCACTTTTACTTGGGTTAGAAAATTACTTGTTTGGTATTTTTGTAAGTGTATACCTCATAAAGAACTATTTGCCATATAGGGTTTCTGGTAATGATTGTTTTTGTTGTCTTTGATTAAAAAGGTTACTTTTTTTTTTAATTGCGTAAAGAAGTTATTATTAGATTTTCCCTTTTCAGAACTGGAAAATGCCCAGAAAGACTTTAGCTCACACTTTCCAAATACAAATTTAGTTCCAAATTGAGACCAAACATGGACAAATTTAGGATGTTAGGTGAAGAATTTGTGTGGTTCTGAGCAGATGGAAACAATGCAAACTGAATTTAGGCCTTGAGAATCTTAGCTGTTTGTTTCTTTTAATGCTTAAGTCAGTGTTTTTAAATTATCCATGAACTATGCAAATAAGTTGGTGGGAAGTGACTGAGGAAAGCAAGCCTACGATCAGTATCTTTAATTTACCTTGTACCAAAGGGTTCTTCCACTGGAAATTTTTCAGGGAGCTATTAAATCAGGAAAGATTGCATGTGATTGATGTAAGAGTTTAATGGTGTCCCATTTACTATTGTCATAGTTCTATCTTGTTTCATTTCAAAGAGTTTAAAAGTTTAGTTTTATGACATTTGCTGTGTTAAAGTAATGATTTGACAAAGATGCATTACACTGATGTCTATGATTCACATCTTCATATATCATTGATATATGTCATATCATAGTGATATCATTATGGGCAGATGATCATTTTATATTTTCAGTGGAAGCAAATAGATTGTGCTTGGAACATAGATGTTATCCCAGTGATCACAAACTGCCCTGACAATATTAGGTCTAGCTCTCATTCTTGCATCTTTCATCTATAAAAACTTTCTAAATGAAGCTGTAGAGATGAGATATGCATGACCTTAAAAAGCTGGATAAGGTAGAATCAGTGCTCCCAGCTGTTAAAAAATTTCTCTCCTAAAACACTGCATGACAACAGCATCTGCTAGTACAAGTACAAGTGAAGAATGACGCTAAACTCCCCATCTGTGCCATTATACTCAAAATCTTTTTCTGATAAAGATGGAAAGCAGCTTGTATCTAAAGGCCAGAAGTTTTTGTTATTGTAACTAAAGTATCTACAGTCTAATTGAGAAATCATTACTTGTTCAGATTTCATAATTTCAGGAAAAGATGGGGGAAGTATCAGTAAATAACAATATAATTAAAATCATTGAACACGAAAATGTCTATCTCTTTGTTGTGCTGTAATGATCACATTTCCCCTGCTCCCCTGAGGCCTAAGGCAATTTCCTTCTGCTGGTGGGGATGTGTTTCAGCAGTTGTCAGCATCTTCAGGACTTCAGATGCTGACAGAAGGAATGTCATGATGTTTCTGTTGATAGTTGACTTCACTGTAGGATCCCCTTGGGGTCTTTTTAATGTTGCTAACAAGTGTTTAAACTTGTGTCTTTCTTCATTGGTCTGCAGCTCCATGTTACAACTAAATTGACTATATATTGCACATTACATACATGTTAGATACTGTTTCTGTCTTTTGTTTATTACCCACAAACCCCCATCTTCAAGTCAGTGGTTCTTTAAGTGACCATGGGTGTATCACTGTGCTTTCCAAGTGTCAGCTCTGTACCCTATCTCTTTTTAATCTGTTTTTATCCATGCTTGTACTCCTCTCCATCTTGAGTCTCCACTTTACAAGACCTCAGCTATACCAGACCCACATTTTTCTATACTACATCATTGTGTTATAGCTGCAAACATATGATGGTACCACGCAAAGCTAAACAAAAGTACAAACAAGTTAGCCACAGCCATCTGGGAGGATGGAAATACTGCTGTTACAACTAAACCAAGTTTAATTGCAGGCTAAAACAAAGTTGCAGGCAGGTCAGGAAAAGTTCAGACAAAGCAGGCCTGAAAAGCTGAAGTCCTCTGTGTGTGTGTGTGGTGTATGGATGGTACTAGTGATGGCACAGCGGTGATACAGGGCTAGGGGTAGCATTGATGCAATGGCCAACCTTGAACTCTGGTAGCATATAAGATCTCATTTTAACACCAGCTGTTACATACAGAGATCGGGTGTGGTGACTAAGTCAGGTCATTCCTAGGGTGCTTGTCAGCTGAATCTGGGAGTGCAAACCTGGAGATGCCTCACAAAATACTAGTACTGCCCATTACATCTTTTTATATTCAGCTTTTGGTCTTGCCCTTTTGCCAGAAGATACAGCCTCTAGCAGAGACAGCCAGTGTAGGAACATGTGCCCACACTGAGATGCGGTTCAGTATATTAGTTTAATCTGCTGCTGAAAGTACCTTTGATGATGGTGAACTATAAACTTTTGTGGCTGAAGTGCAGGTGCTTGTTCTCCTCTGGGCCAAAGAGCAAGTAGCTGTGGGCAGAAGCATCATCTCTGCTGTCTTGCCTTGGAGGTTTGACTGCTGAGGTAGGCAGCGTGCTTGTGCATTTCTAAGAAGGTGTGGTGGGAGTCACCAGTCACAGTTGCTTGCCTTTGGCATGCAAAAATTGAGTCAAATATATCAGTGATGAGAGTTAGTCATGAACTTTAAGACAGGAAAGTAATTTGAGATGCATCCTTCACATTTTCAGGCTTTTCTTTATCCATGCAAAAAATTGCTTTTAACAAAAATGAAATTCAGATAAACTTGGCCTGTAGTAACACACCATTTTTTTAAGACATGTCAGTGCTTGGAGAACTGACAAAACTCTGACATTTAAGTTCATATATTCGAGCAGTGACTGCTGCAAGGAGCACAGTACTAATATATGCCCTTTGCCCTTGCATAGCGTTTCTATCTTTTTGTGGTCGTTGCTTCCATCCCTACTGCAGTTGTTATTTTTTAAAAATAAACTTTTGAAGCCCACTAAACTGCGTCAGTTCTAAAGATTGATCAGTAGCAGTTGCTGAAAACAGACCGGTTGTTTGTGGTTACAGTTATTTGAAAATTGTTTTTAAAGGCTCTGGGTTCCAGAAATCCATGGTCATGCCCTACAGGAGCCTTAATTTTTTTCTCTTAATTTTGGACTGAAATGTTTATTACGCTTGGTCTGCTAGTAAATGAGAATGAAAGAAATGAATGCTGTTACAGCATGACAGAGTCCTGCCCAGCACATACTGCAGCTATGCTACTTCTTGCTACCCTCTGCCTGAACAGACCCCTTTAACCTGTAGTGTGGGTGAGGAGACATGGAACTGCTAAGTCCATACCTGCTTTTTGTCCATAGGTGTTCGTGTTTGTTCATTTTACACATTGAGCCAATAAGAGCAGTAGAAATACCTTCAATTACTCTTTCCAAACTTTATTTTTCTTTCCTGTCTTAGAGCTAATATAATATGCACAACAAGACATTTATTTTTTATAATAGATCGTTTGTTCAATCACACCTCAACAAACAATATAATTAAAGCTGGGAAACCTCAGGGAAATTTTTGCAAGTAAGGGATATTTGTTGAAATATGATATTTTAATAGAAAGCCACTGAACTTAGAGAATGATTTGCAGTCATATTCAGAGAACTATTTCAGTGATATTTGGTCTGATTTCCTCTTTTGAGGTCACTTCAAAGGCATGCAAGCCACTTAGAATTATTTCTTTTATAGGTTGCATACTTTTTAATTCCATTTTGTGCTACTCATTTGGTACTTTTAAATTCAGCAATCATATATGACAAGTTTCAATATATTCCAAATATTTTTCAAGTGTGTTTTTAAAAGATCCACGTCTGTCAATACATAGTCTTTCCCTATTATTGTGCTTCAGTAGCTCTGCTACGAATTAAGAATCCATTTAGGAAATAGTATTGTCAGGTTCAGTTTATCCTTGACGTAGACTTTGCAAATGTGGTGAAATTTACCTGCTCTCAAAGTCCAGGTGCAATTTATTCCGTGTTAAAACAGATAAGTAACTGTATTGGGCAGCAAAGGTAATTATCCTGGTACAATTACAGCTTTCTATGAATTGTGCCACTGGGCCTTGCTTACATCTTCCTATTTCTTTTTTTTCTTACCCAAATTCTGGATGTGCACTGCTAATAATTCTAATCAGCACAGTCACTAAAATGAAGCTGTTGTTGATGTTGAAGTGTAGAAATGTTGGTTTCTCAGTAGTTACTACCTTAACCTGTTTTTTTCTGCAAAGCATCAGTAGTGTCCTTCCTTGTGACCTGCACTGGGCAGATGGTGACATTCTGAGACCTCTGAAAAAATACTTTTTAAAAGTAAGGCTTTGTTGGGAAATTAAATTGTGGCTTCCTTTTTGAAAGAGAGTCTCTGCAGCGGTTCCTTGCCTGTAGCAGAAAAGCTTGAACAAATTAGCGTATCTCAGACCCTGCCACTTCATTTCACACTTCCCCTTCTTGTTGGCCTTGATCGTAATATAACTGCTATAACCGCAGTGTGAAGGGCAGGGAGGATGTGTATGTGTTTGTATGTGGATGTGTGGAGGAGGTATGGGGTGCAGGAGGCAACTGGGATAGGAGGTCAGCACCCACTGGCATTGGCGATGCAAGCACAAGATAAATATGGTCCCTTTAGTTGTCCCTGAGTCTCCTCTTGCTCCTTCAAGTATTTGTAATCCTGTATCATTTTGAAATGTATAAACATTTTTAAATGTATATAAAGGCTGCATCTTGCTCAAGGCCCGCTCAGAAATAGGTTTATTTCTTCTTCAGTGTCTGTCTTGAGGCATAGCTAGCAGCTGACAGGTGATGAGCAATATCTTTTGCTCCGTTTAGTCTGGAGTTCTACCACGTCTACCACGAAGCAGCTCAGCAATCCATCCTTCCTCAAACCTACCAGCCCTAATCCCTTTTGGCTGTCATCTGAGCTCACATCTGCCTTTATCTAGCTGGTCAAGAACCCTGAGAGAAGCTCCATAGTTTCCTCTCATAACTTGGTCAAGAAATTGCAAGCCAAATATTGGGGGAATCTTTGACCCAGACCCTAGAAATAAAAAGGAGACAGCTGTCCCACTGAGGTGTTGAAACAGGAGCATGGGTGGGAAACATAGACTGTTGTTGGCCTGTGTCGAGTTGGATGATTGTGCTTCCAGACTGCTAGCATTCCACCACACGTTTATATGACTCCAGAAAGGAATCCAAGAAAGAGCCTGGCAGTTTGCATCTTGGCCCCCAACACGTGTCTCTCCCATTGATTCAGAAAGATCAGGGTAAGGAAGAAATTCTGTTTTCCAGGAAGAAGAAATGAAAGCAGAACAAAGGAATCAGCTCAGCTATCTGAAACAAAAAAAAAAAAAAACCACCAAAAACAAACAAACAAGAACTATTTAATCTATTGAATTTGAAAAGATATCCATTTTTGTGGCCATTCGGCATAGTCTAGGCATGCATTATGTAACAAAAAGAGATATGGGGATACATGCACAAAACACCGTTTGGTTTTATAAAACAAATCTTGATGGAGAAATATGCATCAGCAGATTTGTATTAGTTGCATAAGACTCCAGTTTTTGCTATGCTGTCTAAAACCTGGCAATAACCTTTGTGGAATATTACTCCCACACTAACATTTATTTTAAATTTTCTAAATACTTGACAGTGTTTCATTTCCTGAGTCAATTAGTTATGTCTTGCTGAAAACACGTATGTTAGAGGAAGATTTCACACATTCCCATTTTTTCCTTTGATGCTACCATGCATTTTTCAGTTATATGAACTTTTAAAAACAGTTAGCATTGAGATCACAGCAAGCCACAGTGACGCCACGTAAAAATGAAGAATGCTTGGGAGATTTTTCTGCTGACCTAAAGGAATTTTCTTCCATTCGTGAAATTGTAGTGTAAAGAAAGTAAATGAATGATTAATGTGTGACTCTGGAATGTAGTCCTGTTCCACAGGTCAAGGTCCTTGTAACCCACTGGTTTCAGAGCAGAATGAGAGATCCCATCCAACACAGAGAGGACAACTGCTGGTTGGTTTGACCAGAATACACTGGCTTTAACTAGTGCTGTGTTTGTATGGGAAGTGGATTAGTATTGTAGGCAGGTAGATGAGATAGTTGGCTCAGCTATCTGTTGTAATCCAAACTTGACCAAACCTTTTGATAGCAGATGTAGTTTCAGTGCTTCTGTTCCTCTGTGTCATCTGTGGTCCCCTTCTCTCATGGCCTTTGTGGTGGGGGATATTTCACTGCCCTCTGTGTGTAGCCAACAGCAGTAGGAAATCTTTAGCAAATGTTGAGGTGTGTCTGTTTCATTGCCATTGCAGATAAACTGTTGGGTTGGTTGTTGGTGTCTTTGTTTTCTGCCTTTGCTCCCCTATCCCACCCTTTTCCTGCGGCAGAAGGAGCTCAGCAAAGGGGTTAAACTCTTTGTTTTTTCCAGTTAAAGCAATGCTGTTTCTGCATTGTGAGCATCATGGCTATGATGAAAGAAGGCTTTAGAAGAGGGAGGCTGTAGGAGGATGCTCAGAGAACCATCTCATTCAGAAATGTGCTTCAAGTCCAAATTCCTCAACAGAAAAGTTGTCCCCTGTTGTCATGTTGGTATAGGTAGTGGGAGAACCCCAGGTCATGAGGGGAAAGCCATCCAGTGTGCAGGCAACTTCACCACAGTGCAGCCAGTGTGTTTCTTGTGAAGAGGATAAAGACTAATTTAGAGTAAAGACCATTTGTAAGCTGTTTCAGTTTCTGTTGGTAAAACAACGGAGGAGGCTGAGAGGGTTGGACTTGAAACTGCTCTGTAGCAAGACTCGTCATTTTCTGTGACATTATGCTACACTCCACTTGATAAAAGCTGTTCTGCGAAGTAACACAGAGCTGTGCTTCTTTCTGAGTTAGCAAGTGTGCACTACAAACACGCATTTCCACCTGTCGGTGTGCCTGCTTCTGTGCTCCTAGAAGGAGTACTGAAGTAACAGAAGTGTTGTGATGACAAGTGAAATTAAAACAATATCTCTTTAAGTTAAGAATGTACCCCAGCTGTGAACATTGACAAACAGTTTTAATTTGCACCAATAACTAAGTGGCCTAAATTGCAGTTTTCTATTAAAAGTACTCACATATATAAAAGAGATAAAATTAGATTGTTAGATTAATTGAGTTTGCTCAAGTTCATGGGGAGGGGGGATCGAGAAGATCAAGTTTGTGTCTTACAGATTTGTGTGTACGTGGGAGAGGGCGGATAGGAAAGGAAAGAGAAAGCAAGCTACTTTCTGCTGCTGAAATGGCCTTTTATTGAAATGTCACTGAAAGGTTGCATTTGAGGATTTTCATGCTGCACAAATACATTAATTGTATCCTGCAGGAGTTTACTTCATTTTCTTGTTGAAGACTTTTTCCTTGTTCTCACTGAAGAATCCCAAACGGGGTTTCAGAAAGCAACAAGAAGACTCTTCAGGGCAAACTTATTTTTTTGTCCTTGGTAATCAAGGTTCTGGTCAGTGGGAGAGGGGGACATTGGATGAGTTTGGGAGGGAAACCTAGTCTTAAGGGCCAGACTGAGTGAGAAGGGGCTCTTTGTGGAGCTGATAGACTAGCACCTGCCAAGCGTGTTCTCCATGGAGAAGTAATTTCAGACTGGAGATGAAAGTTCATGATGGTTGCTGGTACCGTTTCCTTTCCTTTGCCTTTTGAAGGGGCATGGTAAGTGAGATCCTTGGTCCAAACCTGACATGTTTGTTTCAAGGCGTAGTTTGGTAGGTGATTTATATTTTTTTTTCCAAGAATAAAACAGACTAAGCACTTTCCCAAAACAGTTGTAAAGAAAAGAATTTTAATACTTGCACAAGCTAGTCATCAGGAAATGATTTTGAGGCCCACAGATGGTCATTGGTTTTGCTTGAGATCTTGCAAACAGAGTGAATCCAAATGTCTGAAAGTTTCAAGCCCACAGTGTGTAGAGCCATAGAGCTGAGAAGAGCAGCGGTTTCTTCAGCCAGGACTGAAGGTAGCATGCTGGAAGTGGCATCTAGTGAAGATCTTTTTTTCTGGTCATGTGCTTTTGTGCAAGTAGAGCACCAAATAAATATTCGTATAACAGAAGGGAGTCTTCTTCAGAAGCCTTTTCCTCACAACGGAAATGACCTTTACTGGTATTTGGGACCAACAGCAGCTTGTTTTGTACTTCTTTGGAATCCAAAATTCAAAACTGGGCTTCCAGCAAAACTTCACAAAGTGCAAAGCTGCAGGTATCGGAGTCCACTGTCTGCAGTATTAGTAAGGGCAGAGCCAAAAGCTATGTGTAGGTGAGTCATGCCATCCTCAACGTAAGGTTTGCCTGGACATGAATTACACCAGCCTTTGTGATTGCTGACTGCAGGAGTGATACCAGTCTTTAGTACCGTCACAGAAACCGTCTGCTGTGTTAATGCTATCTTTAATTCAGTCGGAATCATGCCTCCATTGATTTTTATCAAAAAACATGATCATAAAGTTGAAAGAATTGTAATTTAACAGAGTGCTCGGGGCACCTGTTGTTTGGGTCTGTCACACTATGCAGTGAATAGAGCAAAGTCATCCCTGCCTGAGCTAGCAGAACTGGGGGGGATCTAGTTAGCCCAGCTGCAGCATCAGGCCTAAGCTACTCATGTAAATTATTTTTCTATAATTAGAGAAAGAGAAAGAGGTATATTTGTAGGGTGATTCATCCCACCTACCTTGGAAAATGGTGACTCATTCTCTGGAAGTGCCTGTGTCTCACCATTGAATATGTAGAGAACCTAGGCAGCAAGTTGAGATCAGATACATGCCTCCTGTGCAGTTTATGTGAGATGCCATTTCCCTAAGTGATAAGAACTCATATGTATGTTCTTAAGCTATCTTGGGTAATTGGTAGGGCTGATGATTAAATCAAAAAGCTCAGACTGGATTTTCTCATCTCTGGTATACGTGGGAGGTCTTAAAAGGCATATCCTAGTAATGCACTTGAATGAGGTGGTACCACTGCCAAATACAAATCTTCAGTTAACCTTTGGTAGATTGAAAAATAATTCAGTTTTCCTGTATACTTATTGCTAGCTGCCTATAGAAGCCTACCTCATGGAGTAGTTTCACCCAGTGGAGAGAGAGCCCAGCACCCTGATCTATTGAACTTCTGTGTTTTGATGCAAATTCTTTTTCATCTGACAGTGGTGGTTACAATTCATCCAGACAACAAAATTTTGGCTGTAGAAGAGCAAGCAGAGTAACAAATGCTGTCTCACACTCAACATATATATTTATTTTTCTTAATTGCACCAAACCATCGAGTAAACCTGTTAATATGTTTCTTACAGCTATTCCTCCCACACACCAAATGCTTACCTGAAATCAGTCCTTTTCAGTCCCACTCTGACATTGCTATGACTAGTGCTGGCTCAGGTCTGGCAGAGGATTGTCCTCTTTCTTCTATTTTCGGTAAACTTTAATGTGAGAGCTAGTAAACGAAAGTTAAATTTACACTTAATCTGGGAATAGTACCTGACTGTTGGTTGTGATTTATGCTGTATAATAACATGGATTATTATTGCTGATTGTTTTCTTAATTTTTTTAGATGTTAACTTAACTGCTGTTATGATATGCAAAATCCCTCCACACATGTGGAAAAGAGCCCTCTGTAAGTATGATCAATGTAAGTAAATTACAAATGTGTCATTATGTGAGAAATTAATATTGCAGTTTAAATGAATAGGTGAGAACTTGAAGAGCCTTGGAAAATTACTACTCTCGGTAATATAGAAATAGAAATAGTTTCAAAACAAAGAAAATACCTGACCCTTTTTAACTTCTCAAGGATTGACCCTTTTTAAGGATATTAGCAACTACAGAGATTTTTAGGTGAAAAACAACTGGACTCTAACTTAACTTCTGTCTGACCTGTACCTATGTGAACACGTTACCTATTCTCTAATAAAGTATTTGTATGATTTGAGGGAAGGGGTATGGCATCCTGTCTAAATCTGCAAGCACATTTTGTAGGTAGTTGGCATTTCATTAGGCAGTTTGGTTAATAGACTTAGAAACTGTTAAACATGACATTACATAAAGAACAAGCCAAGGAAAACCTATTGTTGAAAGTAAGGAGAATAATTTGGAAAATTGAAAGACTTGGAAACTGGGAAGAATGTTGATAGATGTTTTGGTTGACATACAGGACTATTCAAGAAAGACTGATGGTCCACTAGCCTCTTAACCACTTAATTTAAAACAAAAAAAAAACAAAACAAAACTTTTTTACTGTGATTGAGCAAACTTTGAAAAAAACCCCAGGTTGTCCAGACAGGTCTATCCTTGTCCAAAACCAATAGGACACAGCCCTCCATAGAATCCCAGAATCTCCTGAGTTGGAAGGGACCCATAAGGATCATCGAGTCGAACTCCTGGCTCCACATAGGGCCAGACAAGTCAGAGCATGTCACTGAGTGCATTGTCCAGAATCTTCTTGACCTCAGCCAAGCTCAGTGCTGTGATCACTTCCCTGGGAGGCCTGTTCCAGTGCCTGACCACCCTCTCAGTAATGAACCTCTTCTAATATCCAACCTAAACCTCCCCTGTCGCAGCTTCATGCTGGTCACAGCACACAGTACTCAAGGTGGGGCCACACCAGCACAGTGTGGAGCAGGACAATCCCCTCCCTGGACCAGCTGGTAATGCCGTGCTTGATGCACCCCAGGATACTGTTGGCTCTCCTGGCTGCCTGGGCACACTGCTGGCTCGTGTATAACTTGCTGTTAACCAAGACCCCCAAATCTCTCTCCGTTTGGCCGGCCTCCAGTGTCTGATCCCCCAGTCTGTAGGAGTAACCAGAGTTGCCTCTTCCCAGGTGCAGAATCTGGCACTTGCCCTTTTTGAACTTCATGTTGTTTGTGATTGCCCAGCTCTCTAGTTCAACTAGGTCTCTTTCTCTGTAAGGCTTCTTTACTCTCAGCAGAGTCAACAGCTTCTCCCAATCTGGTGTCATCTGCAAATTTAAAGTCTTGAACAACTTGTTCTAGGTGACCTTGCTTTTGAGCAGGGGTTTGGATTAGATGAATTTCAGGAATCCCCTCCAACATCAACTATTTTGTGATACTGTATGAATTGGAAAACTGCTTTAATTTTTGGCTGTCATAAATTGTACCTATAAGCAGGTATTGTATGCTGTCATTGAGTTTCAGAGGTTGAGGGAATGGGATGTTCAGAGCTCTCTGTTTCTGCTGCTTCTACTCAAGAATTCTCTCTGTTTATTGTTCTTATGGCATTTTATTGTATAAACCTGGGTTGAATCACCAACGCAAATGTTTAGTTCTGAGTGGCAGCAGACTGGGCCATCTGGTGGACAAGCCTCAAATTTCTTCCTCCCTAGAATGAGCTCCCTTTTTTAAATGTCATTCCTAAGATTGTGAAGGTGGCCAGGGTTGTGTTCAGTTCAGTTGTTTCAGATGCTTAACTTGCTTGTGAATTTTAGATGTTCAGCGAACCAGTGCTAGTTTAGAAGATGCTTGAGTTCCCGGTGGAGGGAGGGAGATTCTTTTGCAGTCCTCTAGAGGGAGATGCAGACTAGTTAAATTTAGAGACTTAAGATAGGCAGGTGGAATATTCCTTTGGAGGCCTTCAAGCAGACAATTGCCTACTGAAAACACAAGTAAAAGAGATGCTTTATTTAATTAGAATGCATCTTGCCCATCATTAGGTGCATCAACCTAAAAGAAAAACAGTATGCTGCCATCATGCGTCATGGTTCAGATGTTTTGTAAAAGGAATGAGGGGCTGCTGTGAAGGGATTAGTCGCTGTATTTCTTACTGCCTTTCAGGCTTATAAAATTGTACTCCTGATATTATTTCCTAAATGAATAAAGTTTTCATAATAGTATGAAACAAATATAAAAGCTCCATATCTGCAGTGGTAATGTAGCTGATGGAAGGAACCTATAAATTTAATCAGCCAAACCACAGCGTTTAACATAACAAATTTTTCTATAGGCTGTGTGTTTCTTTCCTATAGCCATTGTGAGGGGAACAACTGTCCTGATGTCTGTAGAGCAAATCAATGTAGGTTGACGAAAACGCACAGACGCTGCCATGTACTGCTGCATCAGCAGGAATCCCCTTTTGCTTTTTCTTTTCATCACCATTCCAGAATTACAGCCTTGCTCTGGCCCAGTTGATTTTATTTATAGTTTTCAATATCCCTTTCTCACGGCAGTATGGCCTGGAATGACACAGTGCGCTGACACTAACAACATTTCCTGCCCTTTTGTTCTCTGTTCTGACAACCCTGTTGTCCTTTTGTCCTTATCCCTTGTCCTACCTCTGCAGACAGAGGCACCATCTGACGAATTAACTTCTGCTCCCCAGGGATTATGAAAACCAGGAAACTTCATTAAGGATGGTTTAACAACTTAGACAAAGGAGGACTTTCTCTCAACCCCCATTCTGCAGCAGAAGAACCTTTCTTGCATGTGATACAGTCTTGAGCAATTTGCAGTAAAATGCTACAGGTGCACACAGTTCATGCAAATTGAGTTACTGTGCCTTGGATCTGTCTTGGGTTTTTTATTTGAATGACCTAAGGCAATTTTATGAGTTAAATACAACATTAGCTGATAGTGGCCTAAAATTTTGGGGTGTGTTTTTGCTCTCTTCACTGCTTAGTGTGGTAATGGTAGAGGAATAGCAATCATACACAACCTGCTGCACAGTGCTACTCTGCAAGACAAACATCAGTAAAGCCGAGCAGCAAGAAAAGAAGGGTTCTTCATGACAAAATGACAGCAAGAGAACACAGTCCCCGCCATGGTGCAAAATCCCGCACCATGCAACGGGCCTCCACCATTGATGTCACCTCTGACATGCTAGGCCTTTCTCTAGCAGGTATGTACCATTGTGTCGGCTATCATTCTGTTGCTCCTTTCAGAATCTACCTTGTAAAAACATGATTTTGATCTTTTAATTGCCAGAAGGTTTAGATATGTCTAGTTATCTAGAGGAAAAAGAAAAAGGAGTTCTACTAAAAAATAAAAAACTTAACCATTTTTAATATAGACAAAATATTAAAATTGGTGAGGGAAGAAAAAATAAATTAGATTTGGTGCAGTTATTCATCAGTGAAACATAAGCAACATAGAGAAAACAATAAAGAATGTTGAGGTCTAGGATGAGTCTTGGCAACCTCCGTGTTTGACATTATATACAATTTTCAAGACAGTTCAGGGAACTGAGAATTATCTCACACATATTTTATGGTGAGTAAATTAAGATTGTAACCCCCAGAGGCTTTGTTTAATTAGTAAAAGAGACAGATAATTTCATGGTTCTCTCTATTCAGTGATCACAGAGTAGACATATCTAATTTAATATTTTGGAGTTAGCAGAGACTCAGACACTAAGTGGTTCTAATCCTGTTGTTTTCTACTGAGATTGACAATTTTATAATCCCATATTCCATATAATATTGCATAGTGTTACATATTTTAGCATGTTTTGTGATCTTAGTTTTTTTCCAAATCATAATTAGAAAATATTTTTAAATACCAGTTAATTGAATTAATTATTGAATTAATATTTTTTTGATAAAATTTAATTTATTTCTCTTAATGACTACAAGTTCAGGAAAGGATTCGCATGAGAGCAATTTTGGGCTAATCCTTTACTAATTTTTCTGATTCACAGGAAATATTCAGGATCCAGATGAGCCGATTTTAGAGTTCAGTTTAGGTAGGCTTAATGATTTTTATGCTCATTTTGATGATACATGCTATTGGGTATGTGTGCATTTTTTAATTGTTAATTTTGAAGTGCTTTTCATTCATTAAGGATTGAAACTTTGCTTTAATTTTTATGGAGATGTGTTTTCTGCCTACACGGTATCTTTTGATAAATGGCCATCAGTTTGATTTTGTGATGTTCTAAAAATTTTGTAATTAAACCATCTGTCCTGTAAAATTTTAAATGTTTGTATGTGAATGTTATTTTAAAACACTTTGTTTTTGTGAAGATACATGAAACTGTCTTCAGCCTCAGCATTCATATCAGCAGATGAGGTTTTGAAGCAAACTGAGATTTTTTTGCTGGAAACACCATTTTAGGACAGAATATTTTTCTGAGAGTTACCAACTATACATGTACCTTCTTTCCTGTGGCTATTGCTGTTAAGTGATAATGTGGAATGGAAGCAACCTAATTTCTGGTTAAATTTGGACAAGAAGCTTGTGACCTCACTTGAAAAATAAGTGAAAAAATATTTTCTTTGTGAAAATTAATCTACATTTTCAATGGCAGCATCATTTTCTTGGCTTAATAGTGGTCTAATCTTTGGAAAGTTATATGCTTAACAGTTATATGCTTAACAATATATTTGAAGTTAAAAATTTGAAAATTTTCTCAGATGTATGTAATTGTTACAAATAATGAGAACTCCTAAAGATAATAAGGTACTTTGAATATTTTCAGATAAATCAAAAATATCTAGAACTGCAAAGCTCTTCAGTGTACATTTGAACACATTGCTTGCCTAGGTAGAATGCAAACTTTCTTTGTCTAGCTAAAGCAGAATCGGAGTACACTGTAGTTACCCGTATCTATGTATCTAGAATTTTGACTTTCTGTGTCTAGCTAAAGCAGAGTCGGAGTACACTGTAGTTACCCATATCTATGTATCTAGAATTTTGCTCTGAAGTTTAATGTAACTCTGTAGAGTCATTCACTGAAATTTTGCTAGTTGTTTCCTATTCATCATAGTCACCTCCCAGCAGTTACACTCATAATAACATTTTAGAGGAAATAAATTAGTCTTTTTATAATTGCAAGCTAGTTCTCACAGTAGTGCTGCTTGATCAGTGTTCAAGCACTTCTATTGGTGCTCCATGGCAAAATGCCACTTGATAATGGGCTTAATGGAGCATGACTTCAAATCAAATGCAGCCATAATCATCAGATTCCCAGAGGAAAACCCATACATGTATGCTGTTTTAATGAGCTATGCCAGGCGGGTGGATAGGCAAGTTTAGAAAAGAACATGTTTAAATTACAGCTCTACATCTTGGATGCAGACTGTTATCATTGCACATTTACTGTTTGCATGCACAAAGGTGAGTGATGTCTGCCTTTATAGTGCAGAGGTAGAATGAATATTTAGCCCTTCATGGCTTTATTGTTGAGGTTATATAAACTGTTAAAAAAATGTAGTCTTACAGCAATATAGAAAAAATTCTGAATCTAAATTTATTTATCTGTTGCATACCTGAAGCTTGCAGTGAGCTGCTAACTCCATCGCTAGATCGAAAACCAAATAGTTTTGTAGCAGTGAGTGTAACTACACCTCCTCAGGCGTTCTGGACGAAGCATGCACAGACAGAAATTATTGAGGTAAGTGGGGAGGTACTCCTGGGTTAGATTTAAAATCAAAGCTAACACAAGAAATATTTCTCCCTAACAAATATCACCTTGCATTAATGTTTGACTTTTTTGTTTATGATTACAGGGAACAAGTAATCCTATCTTTCTAAGCAGCATTGCCTTTTTCCAGGACTCTCTTATCAATCAAATGACACAAATCAAACTCTCCGTGTATGACGTCAAAGATAGATCTCAGGGAACAGTAAGTTTTCTTTATTCTGTTGCCATCGGTGTGGAACAAGGCAGCAAAAGGCAAGGAGATAAAACTAGTAGCTTTTGTGGAAGAGAGCAAGGGGGTAGCAGAATCTGTCCTAGAGAAAGAACAGGGGTAGGGGAAGGAGGGACAAATGCTGCGAGATGGACTTGATAGTGTGCGGAGCATTGCCAGTTTTCTCAAATGAGGCCTTTTGGCAGCAAGTTTGGGAACACTGATGTAAATTAAGAGATTCTGTGACTCTTTCCTGAAATAGATAACAAATGGGATCCAGTAGTAACTAAGGCCTCTACCCTGTGCCAAAATGTTGGGTCCGTGATGAAACAGTCCTTATGAACACAACTGCTGAATTCCATGTGTAGGCACAGTCTAGTGGGAGTTATCCACAGGGAGCAATCATGTGTCTAAATTTAGGAACTTTAGAAGTCTGTTCCAGGACCTTAGAAGTCTGATTCTCTCACTCCTTAAAATCTAGATGTGAACTGCTGACAGTGAGGCGGGTTACATTTTACCAGAGGCCTCTACAAGCTTTTAATCCATGTGGTGTGAAATTGAAAGAAGAGAAAACAAAAGTCTCCTGAAGTACTGGGGGATTCTTTGGTATTTTTGCAGAGGATCACAAATTGTAAAGTAAAACCTGACATGAAGTGTGTTTAGTTCAAAATAATGGAAAAAACCATGATGTCAGTGTCCAAAACTTAATTTAGTAAAAAATGGGCCCACAACAAAGTCACTTTTTTCTAAGAAGGGAAATGAGTTCAAATTCAAAGTGAAAACATAAGAGGAAACTAAACTATTTTGGAACATTTTCTAAATTCGTTATGAAAAATGTTGATTTGTTATCTGAAAGACAGGCCTGACAGTACCTAGAATTCCACAATATAAACATTTTGTGATTTATTTTTTTTTTGTGAAAATTTTTGTAAATGAATGTGAATGAACAAACCAGAAGATTATTTCTGAATAGATGATTGCATCCAAATAGAAAGCATCGAAGGAGTACCTCCTGAGGTGCTTTCTTCAGGAATAGCCACATTTTGGTTAGGGAGAGGCTGTGGAGTGTCAGCCTAGTCGGATTTCTATTCAGTCATTGATTGCATTCAGTGTTCCTGTATTTCTGGGCCTGTACTAGTATGCAATGAGGTGCCTCCCCTCAAATCCTAGAGAAAGAAAAGGCCTTATTGTCCTCTGGTAGTAAAAAAAGGTTTTGATAAAATTCTGAACTTTATTAGATTTTAAAGGGGTTTAATTAGTTGATGTGTGAGCACATGTCATTATATTTTTTATTTCAGACTTTCTGGACAATAGTTTTATTTTGGGTTTTGTTTCTGTGGACAAAGCCTTTCTTCATTGTAAAGGAAAATAATTACAATTCCAGTATTCATCTTCTTCCAGATGTATTTATTGGGTTCTGGGACGTTCACTGTAAAAGAACTTCTTCAGGAGAAGAATCACAGGTTGCACTTAACACTAAGGTTTGTAATGTTCTCTTCCATTTGGGAATTAGCTGTCTTAATTTTGAAAGCATGCTTAAGAGGCTATAAAAGCTGTCTGTGAGATATAATCTAAACCTTTTGTTTGTTTGTTTTTCTATGTCCCAGGCCACTGCTAAGAAAAAAAACCCAACACATACATTGCATGATAATTAAAACATGTAGAGCAAGACCATGGTGAATAATATTAAGTATTGGTTCTAGTTCTACAAGTCAAGAAAGTATTGTCAAGACCAATTAAATTTTTGAGCATTTCATCCTATCACCTCAGTGTATGTGTCTGGAGAGTGGTAAACCAGACTATTTTTAACTATGCTAGTGTATAAAAGAACCTGTGATGGGGAGAATGGAAACCTCCCTATCCTAGCTGTTGGGAATACCTTGGCTTAGATAAATCTAGGCTCCAGGTACTCTTTAATCATCTGCCCATTGCAAAGTTGTGTATTTGTTGCTAATTAGTCTATTTATTAACAAAGCACACTAGGAATAGGAGTCACAGTATAACAACATTGATTGATGTAATTGTCTTATGTGATTAGTATTGGAAACTTTCATGTAAAGGAACATTACTCAGGAGGGAATGAAAAAGAAGGGTGATTAAATTCATATGATTAGAACTACTACCTTAAGGATCAGTTCAACACTGATCCTTAAGGTAGTAGTTCTAATCATATGAATCAAACCTCATTTGATTAAAGTGAAAGTTAGAACAGGACAAAGTTAAGGTTGGGGAAGAGTGAAGAAAACAAAGCAAGGTTAAAAAAAGAGGGGTCTGATGTGTAAATGCACATTGTAGTAGTGAGTGTTCAAAGTAGGACAGATACCCCTGTCACAGAAGGCAAGGGGAAATCAGTTGCAAGTGGGAGACTATGGTAGTGTTTGTAGTATCAACATAATCATCACTAAGAGCGGTGACTGTGATCAATGTGTAGAAATGTCATATCCAAACATCACTAATAAAACATGGGCAAAGCTTTTCATGCTAAGAGTAGGGATGGGTGAGGTTTCTGGCTTTTTCACAATGAATCATAAAGGAAAAAATGACATGATTTAGCAAGGAGAGCAGGTGGGGGAATGAGTCAGAAAAGACACTAAAAGTATGACAAGGATGGTGGGTAAATAGTCTAATTTATCATAGGTGTGAAGATGAGGATGTTTTGAGGGAGATGGAAACAAGGAGGAATGTGATGACAAGAGTTTTGTGGTTGAGTTAGGTATGGTTATTCTGATAGGTTTGTTGTTTTATGAAAAAGTTGGAAATGGACTTTATTAAAATCTCTTATTTGATATCAAGTGGATTCTGATTATCAGAGCAAAGTGTGTGAATGCATACATGTCTTCTCATTGTCACTCCTCGGATGTTTAAGCTGGGCGCTGCACAATGTCCATAAACATGCTACATAACTTGGATATCTTTTGTTGTGATCTTGTGTGCTTATTTCTGTTTTCTCCCCAGAATTGTCTGTTTCTGTTCCAGAGACTTTTTTTTTTGTCTTGGTTATCCCAGCATATTTTTACATGTAAACAACAACCTCAAAACACCATTTAGAATCTATCATAAAATAATAACATAAAGTGTCTGCCAAAATTATTGTGTGTTACAGGTGAGACAGGATTAATGACAGCTGTGGTAGATATGGGTACTGGTGTGTGTATATAAAACAGCTTTAACCCCACTTGATTCTCCACGTCTCACTCCTCACTCAGTCACGTGTAGGAGGAGAACTCTCTATGAAGTGGAAGAGTTGGGATGTGCAACTTCCGCTTAGTCCATGTATTTATCAATATTTACCTGATATAACTGCCAGTTGCAGGTAGCAAGTAGCAGGCATCTGATTGAGCCTTAGAAAGTTTGGTTTTAGATGTTCACACGCATGAGCACACACACAAGCATGCACGTGCAAGCAATTATCTGCTCCCTGTTAATGTTTGCAATTTAAGCTGCTTTTGTGTACAACAGTCTAATTGTAAAACCTGAACTGAACTCTTTCTGGTTTTACAGAAGTATTGAAACACATGGGTTTAGGTTGCCTTTGATTAGGAGGTCAGTTTAAGATCCCTCAAGAATGAGGGGAGCGTTTTCCTGGTAGAATAATGCATTATGAAAGTATGTTAAATGTAGTTGAAATCTTCCTAATTAAAATGTTCACTGAGTTTGAAGATTAATAGCCTTTTATAAGTGTTCCCTTGTTGATAAACAGGTCCACCTCCAAAAAAATCTCAACGCAGAGTGTTTGTTGCAGGTCGGCTGAAAGTGACCGTGTAGGTAACATTACGGTTATTGGATGGCAAATGGAGGAAAAAACTGACCAAAGGCCTCCAGTGACAAGGTCACCTGATACAATTAATGGAAGGGTGAGTATGAGCATCGTATCAAATTTAGAGAAGCGTGGATTTATTGCCAGCATTGAAGTAAGCTGGGTTGTCATCATCCACTGTTAACTTTCCTGTCCAGCTTGTTATTTAGTAGTCATTTATGATTTCAAAATACTGTAGAGAGCAGCCTAATGGTGATGGAGCAGTTTTGTATTTTGCAGAGGTCTTGGTGCTCTTATTTGGGGTTAAAAGTCTTGGGGAGAATTTTAGTTTACAGTGATTAAGCTTTAGCTTCAAGTGCTTGTGCTCTTCATCAGAATAGGCACACAGTACTGTACACTTGGCAGATTGATAACCAGTTTCACAGAGATGTGGTATTCCAGTTCATGTTGTGAATTGGAAGGTGATATTAAGTAAAGCTCTAAAGGGGATACTCAGAGAATTTCCAGAACTTTCACAGTCAACTTAGTAAAATTTTAATAAAATTGATCAGGTTACTTGGATACTGGATTTTATTTTTTTTCTGATCCCCAAATATTTGTCTGAGAGCAGATATTTATAGTGCTTTCTCAGCCTAGGCACATGTTTAATTCTGTAAACCTTGTGTTCTGTATATCCTGGTGATATTTGCGCTCATGTCTCACTCACAGCCACAATGTGAATTAGTAGCGCTTTGTATCCAGCCAGACCTGTAGCTGTCACATGTTGGTGCAGTACCTTCAAGGACTCTGGAGCTGTGCTAGCATGGTGTCCTTGGAGGTGTGGATGAAAAATTTTACAGCATTTGAACTGTGCAGTAGAAGTAAATAGGAATGGTTTTCTTTTTCTCAGCCTGCAGTAATTTTTGTCTGCAGTAAACATACTTCAAATACTTATTTTAACCAGATGTGTAGAATATTCCTTTCAAGTCTGTATAATAGGGTCATAATTGCATATTGCCCTGAGTCTGAGGTTTTATTCTTTACTATTTATGGTTTTTATTTTTGTTTAGACTGTATTGCCAGTTGATGAAAGTTTAACAGAATCTTTAGGAATCAGATCCAAATATGCTTCATTACGGAAAGATGCACTACTGAAATCTGGTAAGCTGCTGTGGGCTCTAACATGTAAACTTTAGGCATCAGTAAAAACTAATCTCTTGCTGTCTGCCTGTGGCTCCAGGGTGTTTAAGCAGATGTATTACTTGAATAGGAGCAGGCTGCTGATGGAGCAACACTCTGAAGGTCATACAAGAACAGATGATTTTATCATCTGCACTATTTTGTATAATAAGAACATTAGAAACAAACTTCTGTCATTAAGATGACTGTAGTGTAAAATTCTCTATGCAATTTGTTAGTCTGTTCTTAAGTAAAAGTTGGGGGTGAGGGGAGGGTTAGAGGAAAGTAGTAGCTTTTAAAAAAAATTAAAGAAATTGAGGAAATGTTAGTTTTTCAGCATATGATTTCATGGCAGGAAAATGCACAGTATGTAAACCAGAACAACAAAAAAAAAAGTTATTTCAGAAGTTGAATATGTATTTCATTTCCTTACCAGTGTTTTAAATCATTTGTAGCCTTTTCCTGCAAACACTGGAAGTATGGTCATTGCAGAATGACCATGCTTAGAAAGCTTGACTTGGGCCTGGTCAAACCAGATCTTTACATTGGCATATTACAGCATGTTAGTGCATCAAAGTCTTCGATTAGCGAATCAAAAATCTCCTTTTTAAGAAGGAGAGACTGCGTACACTTTTACCTCAAACCCTGTGCTTAAATAACATGATTGTATTTCTCTAGTGTTTGGTGGCGCCATTTGCCGAATGTATCGCTTCCCAACCACTGATGGAAACCACTTGAGAATCTTGGAGCAGATGGCTGAGAGTGTCCTGTCGCTGCACATTCCTAGACAATTTGTGAAGCTGCTTCTAGAAGAAGATGCCGCAAGGTGAGTTTGGGCCGGTTTACATGTTCAGTCATACAGCAGTGTTACGGCCGTTACTGGGATGCCAAGGATATCATCTGTGTTAATGCACAAAGGCACTGAAAAAACGGTTGAGTAAAAGCGGCGAGTTGCTGACTGCACAGTTACAGTGAGTGAGGTGTCATGTCAGAGAACAGAGCTGGAGCTTGAGTGTGTGGTGATGTGAAAATACAGAGGTGCTGATGGCGAGGGATTGTTGGCATAGTGAACACTTAGGATCATACTGAAGTTAGCTGCTCTTGGGAGTTACCTGTTTCTCTCAGAAAAGCATTGATAAGGCCACAGAATGTATTATTCCGTAGTCACATGGCTGTATTAGGACCAGCATGTTAGAATACGTTACCTTTATATAAGTATAATCATTTATATACTTCAATAGTTTGCTTTTTAAATATAGCTTATATTTAATATATATTTAATATATAGAGAAAAATATGGTTGAGTTAAATAGAAAATGTATTTCAGTGTTTCATAGGCAGGGAGAAGTCTGGATAGATGAGATAGCATAAATGAAAGACTCCAGCTCCTGAGAATTTTGAGAAAGGAACAGAGGCAGCACAGCAGCTGGCTAGTGGAATGAATAGTTGGAGTAGCAGATAGAGAAGAAAAATCCAGATCTCTTTGAAGGTGAACTTTGAAACAGTTAGTTGAATTCTGTGCTATGAAAGCAAAGCAGAGATAGATGAGAGGAACACTGACTCCACTCAGTGAGTTGAGAGATGGCTTTGAGAATCAGAAGAGTATTTTTTTAATGGAAAGCAAACAAAAGCGAGTAAAATTATACACTGTAGGACAGCAATGACATTTTCTCATTTTAGGAGGTAGGAGAGAGAAGGAAATTTTTTAAAAGTTTTGTACATGTATTCTGAATTTGCTTCTTTTTGAAGCAACTCTTTTCCAGGCAACATACTCATTGATAACTTTCAGTGCCCTACATCTCTAATACATGGTTTGCAGACTTACTCATTTGTCCATTCTTTATAAAAGTAGGATTGGGATGATAAAAGAATTTTAGCTCTGTTTTTGAGTATTGGAGTTTTATTTGTGTTTGAATCTGCTCCTAGAGAGCTAACCGAGCCTGAACTTAATAAAAGTAAAATTATCTATGGATATCCAGTCATGCTGTATTCCACCTACAGGGAAACTTGAGTGCATAAAGTCCCACATCTCAGGTGAAGGTTTTGTTGGCTCATCTTTTGTTTCTCTGAACCCTCATTAGTGGGTTTAAACCCTTACTAATTCTTAGGAGTTACCTGGCTGGCCTTGAAAGCTGTTGTGTTAGATACCTGTCCAGTGCAGATAGTCTGTGTACCTAATGTCCTCTGTCACAATTCTGAATTCATTTGAGAACCACCAAAGTTCAGTGGTGTGGCCTAAAAACTTCCTCATTGTTCCAGATCACTGAGCACAATGACAATGCCCATCTTTTGCAAATCATAAAATAGTTAGAGAACTCCTGTGGAAAGGTGGGAATCTTTGGTTTTGACCAACACCTGAGGCTCTTGGAGGGAACCCATTGTATTCTGCATGTGAGGAGCCCTTGTGCCTTTGGGTAGAGCTCTACAGCTTGTGCTTTGGGACGTATGTTTGGAAGCATTCCCTGCTGGATGAGTAGGTTAGACCAGAGGAAACTGAGAATGTGTCAGCTAAGGATAGTGCTGCATTGATACAATGTGAAATTAATTCTTGGTTAAGTGGAAAATGGAGCTAAACACCTCTTTTTTACCCCCCTTTAGGGTTTGTGAACTAGAAGAATTGGGAGAACTGTCTCCTTGCTGGGAAAGCCTGCGTCGACAAATAGTTACTCAGTACCAAACAATTATATTAACTTATCAGGAAAATCTAACTGACCTGCACCAGTATAAAGGTGATCTCTTTTACAGAATAACATGATGCTTCTCAGCTGTGATTGCTAGTGTTTCTCTGAAATTGCAAAACTAGAATGTTTTCGTTTGATGAGAAAAAATGCTATCTCTGGAATTCTTTATTAACATCCATTGTGAGTTTGCTAATGATCTGGGAATATTAGTCTGCTTTATTTATTCTATTCTGGACGTAGAGGACAATTATGAACAGTAGCAGAACTAGACATCTTTTTTTTTTCTCTGCTTTACTTTCAGCATGTAGCAAATGAATGAAACTCCTTGAATATTTTAACATAAACAGAAGCAGAGGGGTTTTGTACTTACTTTTCTCCTGTATTTCTCAGGTCCTTCATTTAAAGCCAGTAGCTTGAAAGCTGATAAAAAATTGGAATTTGTTCCTACGAATTTACATATACAGAGAATGAGAGTCCAGGATGATGGAGGATCAGGTACTTGGTTCTTTCTGCCTTTTTTCACCTGATCCTGTTATTTTTCTCTGTCTTTTTTTTTTCCCCAATTATTTTAATCTTTAACCATAAAGTCAAGTTTCTACAAACTGCTGCTCTATAATACCAGTGCTACTGGGAATGTTGTAGCATCTTCTATTGTTTGTTTCTACATCTCTTAGCAAAGAAGAGGTGTAACTATAACTCTGACTATTCTACTGGTGGCAAACTAGGTTTTGAACATAACCGCACCCTAGGTGACACAAGTCAGCCTTTGTACTAGGGAATATATTGGATTAAGCTTCTCTGTCCCTTCCAGTCATTTTGGATTGCAGCAGAACAGCAAAGGTTCTGCCTGTTGTTTGTTAGCCTTGTGCACTTTTTCTCTGGAACCATTATGTATGGTTGGGCATGATTACACCATTTGTAAATGGTGTAATCATGCCCAACCACATGTAATCATGCCACAAACACTGAGTTTGTGAACAAATAGCCTAGGTTTATACTTCTCTTAACAGTAATTACCACTGACCATGGACACACACTTGTCTCATGTATCCATGTGAAGGATTGCAGTAATGGCAGGTTTTGTGTAAAGGTGAATGTTCAAGGCTTCTTGTTCACTGTCACTCTTCTAGATTAAGAAACAAGTGACCTGAATTCAAGTTTGGTTCTTTCACTTCAGAAGTAACTGATGGATTTCAAGGGCCTCTAAACCAATTCAGTTTTCTGCATCCTTCAAAACACTGGCAAAAATTTTTAAAAAATTGCTTACAGTTTTTTTAATTTCTGCAATTGTTTGTCTACGGTAAATTTGACAAACTTTCATTTGTAAGTCCTTTTTGTCCATCTCAGATCAGAACTACGACATAGTCACCATAGGAGCACCAGCAGCTCATTGTCAAGGCTTTAAATCAGGTGGCTTGCGGAAAAAACTGCATAAATTTGAAGAAGCAAAGAAACAGTAAGTAGAAATGTTGTTATGTCAGCTTTTAATTGTGTCATTTTTTCCTGGTCCATGTTTATGATTTGGAAAATCATTCCATTCTGGTTTTGTTGCACTTCACTCAATGGTTCTACTATACAATGTGAAGTTTACTCCATGCATTTTTCCAAAGGAGAGGAAAAAGTTTCCCCATTATATTATATTATATTATATTATATTATATTATATTATATTATATTATATTATATTATATTATATTATATTATATTATAT
>VXBZ01010472.1:179508-215919 GCA_013399135.1 Heliornis fulica | reverse complement strand
CTGAGCTCTTTTCAGTACAGAACAGCTGTATCTGATGGGGAAATTCATCGTTGACAACTTGGGTTTAGTTCTGAGACTATTGCTGGAGGCCCAAAGTTTATGCACAGTTTAGGCTTCTCAAACTGGGCCTACTCTACTGGCAAGGTACTTGACCTTGTCTACTGACAGGATATTTGACCTCCACAGTCCTGTCTTCATGGACTGTTTGGTGACCTCTCTGGAAGTGCAACCATTTGTACTAGAAGAAGGGTCAGGAATTGGGCTGGTCACAATGCTAAGGGGCGAGACCTGTGTGGCACCCACTCCAACTCCCAAGGGAGAGGTAACAATGTTTGGTTCTGCGCTAATTTTGGTGAGTTATGGGGAATTTAAGGAATAATGGGAGTAGCAGAACAAGGAATCACTGTAGCCAGGGAAAACGAGACCTTGATAATGCTCTTCAAAGATTGTATTTGTAGGATTTGGAGTTGATGGGAGGCAGGAATGACATGGGAACCAAGCTCTGACAGGTGCAGAAGACAAGTTTTGGCAGTGGAGAAGTGAATAATAGCATCCTGTGAACACCAGTCAGCTATATACTGACAAAAAGATTGATACAAAAGTATGCTTGGTGTAACTATTCCTGATTTACAGAGTACACTAGGATGGGACTAGGAGAAACTGGAAACACTGGTATGCCGGGCTCTCATCTTTTCATCTCATTCTTCTTGATTTGATAGCTTTTACTGGTTTCTGAAATAATCTTCTCTTAGCTTAGCTGCTGAAGTTGGGCATCACTTCTGCAGTATCTAAGTTCCTGGGTCTCCCCCCTGCCCCAGTAGTTAAGCTGATTGAAAAGCTTAATTTATGTTCTGTACCTTTTGTCTAAGCTTTACAGAACTGTTCTTTCTGGGTCTATGAAAACTGCAGGTTCAACAGAAGAAAAACTTTTCTTTTAAGTACTTTTATGTTACCATGAAAGCCAGTATAGTAGAACTGCGAATCCATCTCCTCAATTTCACTGTTACAATGATATTGTTCAGTTCTTTTTCCTTTATTTGGTGGCAAAACTGTGCTTGTGGCATCCACATTTCCCCAGAAGAACACATGGGCATCTGTCAATCCATGCGTTTGGTTTTTTTTTGCTTACAAGTGTAACCGTTATGTAGCCCCTATGTTGAAAAGATAACTCACATAATTTATTTCCCCAAACATCTTTTGTTTTGTTTTCTGCTTTTGGTATTTGCTAACAATCTGCTAATTTTATTTTGGTTTTTTGTTTTTTTTAGCAGTTATGAGGAGTGTTGGTGAGTTTTCTGTTCCTGAGAGTTCTGTAGAGAGGGTTTCTGTTCTTTGGGTTTGGTTTTGTTTTTTCTTTTCTTTCTTTTCTTTGGCAAAGATCTGGTGTGTTTTAAGGTGTGCAGGGCTTTTTTTAATGTCATGCATCATGGCATCCCAAATTGTGCTCTGAGTAATTGTAGCTGCTTTGTAGAACATGATGTGTAAATTAATTTAATTTCATCTGCAATGTTTGTTTGTAATGAACAGCTAGTTTCCTGGCTCTCTCTGATCATAAACAGTTAGAAAGCTGAAGATCAGAACACAAGAATTTTATATGTTTTCCTCTGTTATTTCCAGTGAAAACTGCCTGGAGAGAGACATGGTCGGCCAGAGGTGGAAGATAATTAAGATAACTCTACGTATTTTTTAAACCTTTATGTTGATAGATTGGGCATGGTTTATATTTCTGTAATCCATGTCTTCATTTAAACATTTTCCCTTAACTTTTGTTTCTTTTATTCATGTTGTGATGTTCAGTGCTGTGAAAAGGAAACATTACTTTGATGGTTCAACAGCGCAGAAGTTCTGCTCTGTATTACTTGTATTAAAGGCTGAATCCCTAATTGACTGAAAGTTTGAGGCAGCATGACAGTTTGCTGATATAGTAAAATGAGAGCTGTTCATTTGAAAAAGCAATTGCAGGTTGGAAAGTAAATATATGTGAACTTCACACTTTAAATTTTCCCCCTGATCATCCCAGCCAATGTTTGTGATTGAAAATGTAATAATTCTAAATCAGATCTCAATCGCTGCATGGCCTTTCCTGCCAAATATGTCTTTTTGCATGTTAACCACACTGTGGTGGAGAGAAATTGCTCAGAGGAATTGTAACTAACATCACTGGTCAGTAGAGAGCACAAATCATGCACAGGGAAAATCCTAAAAGCTGGGATTAATTTGCTGTATGAGGAGCGTTTGTTCTCTGCTCCACTCAGGTGGGTGACCAGAGGGATGCAAACAAGGAAACTCTTTCAAGAATAATTTCTGCACTATGTCCTTTGATAATAATACCCCCAGTTTTTTCTTGTAATGGAGTCCAGACCGATATTGGGATTAAGCTTCCCCCTTGCCTTAATATTAATTAAGGGACAACTGAGTTTTATGGCAGTGTTTAAAGTGTGCCCCACACAAGCCTCCTGCCTTACCTCACAGACACGCTGCAGAAAGTAACAGCATTTCTCTAGGGATAGCAGAGGACTTAAAACTCTTCAGAGGTCATGGCCTGAGGTAACTGTGCCTAGAAAAGGAACTCCTCTGTCTGTGTAGTCTCTCAGCCTAGCTGTGGCTATCAATAGTCCTGACATGGGTGTGAGCAGTAGGTTCTTCTGTGCTGTTAGTTCTCTGAAGCCGTTCATGACTGGAGAAAATGAATAAAATTAAAATAATGTACAGTTGGAGTCACTTCATGCTTGATGTCACATTGTGAACGCACATCACAGCTGGAACTGATGTAAAGACCCGATCTTTGTATAGCTTTCCTACTGGGAGAAAAAAACCCAGAGAGAAAACCCTTGCAGAGGAAGCAGTGATGGGTAGGTTCCAAATAGTTAACAGAACACACCTTCAGCCTAAAGTAATGTTCTAAGCTAAAAGGCAGCTTTTGTGACTGGCTTTTCTCAGGTAGGATTAAATCACCCTTTTAAAAAGTGCTGTTCTTTCTGACACAGTTACAGGGCGAGTACAACTGTGTGTCTTGGACTGAATAAGCAACTTCTGTAGACATCTAAACTTAGGAGACGTGAACTATTCTCCTCCACTGACAAATGAGCGGTCTTAGTGGGTCCGTACTATCCCAGTATGTTTTATTGATACATTATTTCCCTTACTATATGGGAAAAGCCAAAATTTGGTATTGTTACAGTTGAGTTTTATAACAGGGAGAGTTGTACCATAGACCTAGTTTATAATACTAAGTGTGTGCTAACAGAAGCTACACCAAGGAGAGAGTCCTTGAACTAGCCTGTAGATAGACTTTTTAAGATTGGTTTTGCTGGTGTAACTTGAATCAGGCCTGCAGTAAAGTCTATACTAGCAGAAGGAATTTTTGTTAATACCACAGTGTTTGTGTTACAGATCTTCTGTGTTAGGAGTGTGGGTTTTCATTTCATAGTGCATTTCATTTCATAGCTATGTGATCATATGGGCTTGTAAACCAGGCCTCAGGGAAGTGTCTGTGCGGTAAGGAGAGGGAGAGTGGGGCAAGCTGCAAACAGTGATTCTGTCTCTGATGGCAAGATCTGTACCCATGTTCTCCTCAGCAAAATTGTCCCTCTGGTATACAAGCTCTGCCCACAGTCCTTTGGCATAAAACATTAGTAAATCTGCATCTGAATGCTTTCAGTAAGGGCAGAGAAAGCTCTAGGATCATGTTCCTGCTGTGCAATTGCCCACTGGCCTTTCGCTGTTGATTTCTAGCTTAGGTAAATTTTTGTTGTCTGCCATTAATTCCCCAGCATGCCAATGTAGTGCGTGTACCTAAAGATCAATTTTCCACCTAAAATCAGTCCTTCTTTTTCAGCACTTCAACGAGTTCCCAGTCTATAATATACATCCCACAGGACATTGTTAGAGCAAAGGAAATTATTGCACAAATCAACACCCTGAAAACGCAAGTCAGTTACTATGCAGAAAGGCTTTCAAGAGCTGCCAAGGATAGATCAGCTAACGGACTTGAAAGAACACTTGCCATCCTCGCAGACAAGGTAGGAGAGTAAGACATTTCCACACTGATGCATGGTGTATTATTTCATCTGTCTCTTCTAGGTTTTCTTGAAAGACCTGTTTTACCTTGTTCAGTAGTGTATCGTAACATGTCCAGTCCCAAAGAAACAGCAAAATCAGATCAGCCTTTAAAATTTGCTGCTCTTTATTTACTCTCCTACTTTTCGCTCTTGCCTTCACCTCCTCTTGAGAGTACACTGGAGAGCAGTGTTCTCTGGTTCCCTCCATTCATTATATTCCAGAAATGTGCATTCTTGACTTTGTTTCCTCCCTAACCACCTGCTCTTTTGAAATGTTCCTCTGAGTCATCTGTCAAGCAGCAACAACTGAGCAAAACTTAAGTAAATGAAACAATTCTATATTTTTCCACTGGCAAAATGCAGAATAACATTGACCCAGCTTTTGCTCGAATTATAGTGATGTGAAGCAGTCATTTCTTGATGGGTGCTAAGAGAAACCAAGCTGGACCCACAGCTAAGGACAATCTTATTTACAGGGACAAAAAAACAAGTACAGTTTTAAACACCTTTTTTGTCCCTGAAGCAGATCTGAAGGCTGTAATCACAGTATTTTCCAGTCAGCTTGCCACAAATTGTCCCAGTGGAGAGGATATGCAAGCATCTTTATAGAGTGCAAAAAATAATGTGGCCCCATGCAAATGTATTATATATTATAAAATTTACTCTAAATGAGTACAGTGTGTATAACCAGTCTGTGGGATTTTCTACATTTGGATGTGTATATATAACAGAGTTAAGGATTATTTCTTGGGTGGGTATTTTTAATAGGCACACAGGCCAGATAGTTTTCATACTCAAATATCTTGTAGGAATCCTTTAATATGAGACAACTAAATAAGACAGGGGAACAAGTTGCATTGATTAGTGAGTGTTGTAGTTTAACCCCAGGCAGTAACCATGCACCACACAGCTGCTCACTCAAGCCTTCCACCAAGGGGATAGGGAGGAAAATGAAAAAAACTCTCATGGGTTGAGATAGAGTTTTAACAGAATGACAAAGGAAGACGGTAGTAGTATTACTAGTAACAGTAGTAGCAGTAATAATAATGATAATGTATCTAAAGCAAGCGATGCACAAATGCAGTTGCTTACCACATGCAGAAGGGTAAAAAAAAACAGCTCAATGCCCAGTCTGTTTCCAAGCAGCAGTTCTGCCTCCTGTCAGCTTCCCCAGTTATATATATGTCAAGCATATCACCATATGTTAGGGAATGTCCCCTTGGCCACCTCAGGTCAGCTGTCCTGGCTGTGCTCTCCTAACTCTGTGTGCTCCTGGCAGGGCATGAGAAACTGGAAAACCCTTGACTCAGTGGAGATACAACGGCTGCCCAGCAACAACTAAAAAGATCAGTGTGTTATTAACATTACTCTCTTATTATATCCAAACCACGGCACTAAACCAGATACTAGAAAGAAAATAAGCTCTATCTGAGTCAAAACCAGGAAAGTGGGTTGTATCTTAAGCCTTCTTATTAAGTGTAGTGATGATTTGAGCCAGGGTGATAAAGATTAAACATGATCTCTCTGGTGTGGCAACAATTGCCTGCGTGTTGTTCTAAGCTTTCATTAAATGGAAAGTGAAGTGTAAAGAAAGATGAATTGCACATTTATTAGTGCAGCAACTGCAAGGCTAATATAGTAGTACAGACTTTGGAAGTGTACCGTCTATGTTGCTTTTTAAGGCCATTAAGTAAAATTATTGTAAAGGCACCTTAGAGGCTCTTACACAATGGTTAGTTTCCTTTACATGATACTAGTTATTTTCTTCTTTCTGAGAAAGAATCTAGTATAAATTGTGTATAGAACAATGAAAAAATGTTGAAATGAGGGGCTTATTGCTTTGTAGACCCGGCAACTTGTCACTGTCTGTGACTGCAAGCTGTTGGCAAATTCAATACATGGACTGAATGCTGCAAGGCCAGACTATATAGCTTCAAAAGCATCTCCAACCTCTGGAGAAGGGGAGCAAGTGATGCTGAGGAATGATCAGGATACACTCGTGGCCAGATGGACAGGAAGAAATAGCCGGTCTTCTCTGCAGGTGGATTGGCACGAAGAGGAATGGGTATGTTTGTTTAGTGAAGAGCTTAATATTTTCTTCTGAGTTTTTTGTTTGCTGTGTTCTTTGGTTTATAAGCTCTGTAACTGCTCACCAGACATACCTAGGGGGACTACTTTTGGAGGTACTGGTCAACTAGCAAAGGTGGTCCTTGCATCCTATGCCTAGTTACTCCTTGACACTGGGATACAAATAGGCCTGAATGAATATTTCTGGATCTCCTAAACATTGGAGATCATTACAGTAGACATGTGGCATTTCTGAAGTTGGTTTCAAAGGAAAGTAAATGTCTTTTAAAGTTAAAAAATTGACCACAGTACAAAGGGTTCTTACACTTCTCTGAGATAAAGCATGTGTTTTTTCATGTGTTCGCTATACAAGTCAGCCTTCCTGGCTTTTATTCTCATCTAAATATTTAGAACTTGCAGTCCATTTCTGGTTTGATTGTGAACAGCGTTTTAAAATTGTTTGAAAAAGAAATTAAATGGTTTTCCTTACCACACTGCCAACTCAAATGAGAATCGAGCCGTGTAAATCCTGTTATTGTGTAATATAAACAGAAGTGAATTAAATCTCAAAAGTAGTCAAAATTAATTAGAACTGTTATTAATGTAGTGAAATACCAATTTGGAAATGAGATCCAACTCATTTTGGAAATGGATCCTTGGTAGTTTTAATTGTTCTGGCATACTTTGACTTAAAATCAAACTCTCAGTAACGAGAGATGAATAAAGTTAATTCAGTTATTTAGATAGTGTTACAATACAGTAATTTTATCTGTTATTCATTGAGTTGTATAGGAAAAACAGTGTGTGATTATAGAAGAGCATTATATGTCAAATATAAGTTTCAAGAATAAACAGCAGTGCCAACCATAAATTGGAGTAATAGTGCAGGAGGAAGAATTTGAAATTATTCGGCAAATTTAGAAAAACATATATTAGAAATATGTTTCATTTCTTTTTAAACTGAGAAAGAAATGTTTTCCTTTAAGGAGAAAGTTTGGTTGAATGTTGACAAAAGTCTGGAGTGTATTATACAGAGGGTGGACAAACTTCTCCAGAAGGAGCGCTTGCAAAGTGACAGCTGTGAAGATGTTTTCCAGTGTGACATCAGCTGTACTAGTAAGAAAGGTAATCGGGACACTCGTGCTTACTGGATAAATCCAGAAGATTTCAGTGAGACTTCATCATCCTCACCACCTTCATCATCCTCACCACCACCTTCATCCACACCATCCTGTGCATGCCATTCTCTCAGAAAGACAAGTGCGTATGCCAGACACTGCTTCTCACTACTACTCTCTTGCTGTGCGCTGGCATCGTTCCTAAGCCTCCGTTACATCCTTCCATGTGTTTTTAGTTCAGTGGTGGTGTTAAGCGCTGATGTCAGGTAGAAGGGGCTGGGGCTGTGCTGGGAGATGCTAAGCCCTTGCTTATTTTGAAATCCTGATCCCACTGGAATCATTGCCAAACCCATCCGTGACAGTGGCGTTTGGTTTTCACGCTGGGCATTTTAAGCTGGTAAAACAGGTGTTTGGATTAGTGTATGTCTGGTAGCTTTCCTATTGGCTTCAGCTTCTTTGCAGTGATCAAAGCTTATTGCAGTGAACCTCTACACAGGACAAATCAAACATGAGAGAAGTGCAGGCACTACTGCAACACTAATGGTCCCATCCAGGCTGCCAAAGCACGGGAGGATAGCCAAGCAGTCCCATTAGACTGAGCTTGGATGAACCTACTGGAGTTTAAAGTAAATTTTAACCCAAATTGTCAAAAGCTGTGCTGCTGAGGCACTCAACTAGTTAGGACTTCTTGTCGTTGGGAGGTATGAATTGGCAGTGCAAGCTCCAAGTGGAATAATCCTATCAAAATATGATGGATTGAATCCAACATAATGTCACGAGAATGTGAATGAAATATGAGAGCCGTTATCAGATTAGGTTGACAATTTTGCAGCCATGCACCAAATTCCAGAATTACTCCATTTACATATTTAAATTCTCACATTCTTTACATGTAGTCACTATGATCTGACCCCTTAATACGGCAAGTGTGATGAGGTAATCTCTAGAAAGATTGATTTGTGTTTTCATTTCCTTTTTCCTGTTCTGTCTTACTGTTTGATGGCCCTTTGTCTGTTACATGTGTCTGTGACTTCATGTCCATCCCATTGTTAAAGTTGCAATGGAACGCAGTACCTTAAGAAAAAGAAATCAAGAAGGAAGTAAAATGTTAATATATTTTTGCATAGCCTTGCACGTTACATGTGATTTGCTTAGTATCTTATATGACCATGTTTCTCTAGGTTAGACTGACTTTTTTTGTATACTATGAAGGAATAGGGTAGTTGGTTCTCGTTTCAGATTGTGTTCTCTATTAATCTTTTACTAAATTTCTTCTGCCCATTTGATAACTTTACATGTTTTTATTTGCTAGCTATTTTTATATGTATTTACATGAAAGTTTTATCAGTAAACTTCAATGCACCTTTATATCAATGACTAGAAGTTGTGGATTTTTAATATTAAAAAGCATGGGAAATATATGTGGTGGGTGATATTAGAAGCTGTCTCTAAGACAAATTGATGCTGAGAACATCATAGAACAATCTTTTTCTTTCATTTTCAGTTGCTTTTTCAAATCTACTCTATATCTCTACACATATGGCATATGAAAGTGGAATTAGGTGCCCTAACCTACCAAAGGTTTTGTTTGTGCCAAGAATTTCTGTAACCTTTCCTTGCTGTTCCTACAGAATAGGAAAAAACACAAAACCTTTCCACGTAATCCACAGAACCTGGGATAGAAGTATTCAGTCAAGAAGTGTAGTGAGCTTTAAAGCTAAGGGGCTTGCTGCTGTTTCCTAGTGCTATCCCAAGTGTAAAGGCTAGACCTGAAGTCTGACTGTCAACCAATGTTGGGTGAATTTAACTTAAAAAGTCCTAGGGAGGGAATCCTGTTTTTCAGGTATCTGGTGCGAACATTGTTTGTAGATCTTAGTGAGCAATTTGAGTTGCAGTTGGGAAATTCATTGTAAATCAAGACAAGCTGAGTACTTGATTGTATTCTCAACAGATGTATTTCCTAGTTAGTTGTCAGTATTTTTGACAGAGGAGCAGGTTCATTACTCTGTAAAAACTTGTCTTACTGAAATCAGTGGGAATTTTCCTAATGAGTTACATGCTTTGTCTCCACATTAAACCTGGTCCGATAAATGGTTTTAAACTAGAAAAGGTTGATTTAGATTATAAGAGGAGACCTTTTTTACAGGGTAGGTGGTGAGACACTGGAAGAGGTTGCCCAGAGAGCTGGTGGAGGCTTCATCCCTGGGTCACATTTATAGTCAGGTTAGATGAAAACCTGAGCAACCTGATCTAGTTAAAGGGGGTTGAACTGGATGGCCTTAAAGGTCCCTTCCAGCCCAAACTATTCTGTGATCCTGTGAATTCCCTTTCAATGTCATTTTCCACAATTGATCATGACAGTAATTGGGGGACAAAGAAGGTCCTGTCTCTGAGTTCCAAATGACAACATTTTAAAGTTCTTTTCTTGTCGTGTATTCAGAGAATGATACTTTTTCTGTGAGTGATTCTGAATAAATGACACTGAGCAGAAACTGGATAGATTTAGGTTTGTAAAGCAAAATAAAAACCAGCAAACCAAGACAGTTTCAGAATTGGTAAGAGAGGGACAGTAGAATGCTTTTGAAGGTCTTTAGAGGCTCTTTAGAAATCAATGTTTGTGAAAGAGTAGAAAGGAGACATGGAAAATTATTTTAACAATTATTTTGTTACAGGGTTAGGTATTCATTACTGAACTTGCTTGGGGACATATTGTTTCTTTAATGATAATGATGAGTTTTAATTTACTGAGAGGTTTTTATCTCAGGTTGTCTAGCTCAGCAGATTGTCCTCATGCATACAATTGAGTTGGTATTTTCTGCTGTTACTTTTTAATTCATAATTCATTGACCAGAATGAATTTATTCATTCTGGTCAATGAATTATGACCAGATTTAGACAGAAGAAATTTAAATCCTGTAAACTTAATAAACTACTTTTCAGTAAAGCAAGGCTTCCTGTAACAGGGTGCATATTGGGGTTTTTTTGCTGTTTGCATTGCACCGTAGTGTATTTTCATCTGACAGTCTGTTCCTCCCACTGAAGAGAGTGTGAAAAACTCTCAGGCTTCATTGGTGACTTTTCAGCCCTTAATATAAAACTTAATGCTTGCATTAACTATGTCAGATGAATTTCTGTTATACAGTTTCTGAAGCAAAGTACTCCTTTATTACTCTTGCATTTTGGGTGCCTTATGCCATTTTCTGTTAATTGCATTGAATTTACTGCTAGTCTTTTGCTGTTCTGTTTAGCAGCCTTTCTGCCAGCTTATTCTGTAGTTGCACTAAACCAGTGGTTCTCAAATTGTGCCTTGTGGATCACGGGGGATTGCTGGTAATCCACAGAGAGCCCCTGCGCTAGCGGGTACTGGCTTCTCTCCCAGGTCCCCATCCAGGTGTTGCTCTGATCGGAAACAGTGGAGTGGGGTGGAGGAGACAGCCCATGTTCTCGGTACCCGCAGGCAAAGGACTATCTCTGTCTTCACTCAGTGGAAGTGTTTGAGAACCCTGGCACTGAGCATTTGAGTTGCTTATGTTTAGACTCTGTTGCTGCTCCTTAATCATGCATGTTGCCCCTCCATTTCTGTGCAGATTGCAGCCCCACTCCGGAAGAATCTGGCCCAGGTATGTGCATTCATGGCTTTTGCTTCTTCTGAAAATTGCAGGGTTTTTTTCATAATTAACAACTGAACAAGTGCCTTGCTGTTAAGATTGACCATTTTGAAATGGTAACGATCTGCGGTAATCATATGAGTTACCTAAGCGTATTTTGAGAAGTGAGGATTTCCTAAATGGTAGTGCAAGAGGATATCTGATAACTTCTCATATCCAGGTATGGGAGAGCACATATTTATGGTCTCTTTGGTTCCTCCAGTTGATGTGTTTTATCAGACTGTTGTAGATGACAGTGATTTGAGGCCTGTTCCAAATGTCATTGAAGTCTGTGGGAATCTTGACATTTCAGGCATTTCAGACATGCCCTTTCATACGTGCTGTTGAGCTGGCCTTTCTGATTGAGAACCCAAGCCGAACAAGGAGCAGTCAACAAGGTGGATGGAAGACCTGTTGTGGGTACACACCAAGCAGTGTTTGCTCTGTAAATCTAATATTTCAGAATACAGAATGTAGGAGACTTTCATCCCACTGTTAGCCTTCTTTCCTGTGTCATCGGCACACTCGTGTTGCCTTGACATGGTCTGAATATGCTGGTGTCATACCACTCTCTCCCTGCTAGAGGGCTGTAATTTCTCCAATTTGAGAGTGGTTTACTCTGAGTTCAGTGAAGGTTCAGTCTTTGAACTGTTTCAGCATGGACTCCTGAGTACAGTGAAACCAATGGGAAACAGAGCCCCAGTACAGATATGATTTTCATCTTCACAAAGGACACTGATGTTCTTCTCAGCTATCCACACTCTTTCCTTCTATCATGCAGAAAACGTTATTGATCTGTAAAAGACTCTGCAAGTTTTTAATTCTTAGAACACACATTGATTTTATGCAAAGTATCAATGTCGCACATCAATAAATGCTGTTTGCTTATTTGTTTATTTATTTTCAAGATGGGAATAATTAAAAGAATTGAGGTCACCCCATCTGGGTACCCAAACATTCCTAAAACTGCATCCTAAACTTAGGTAGCTGAAGTTGCAGTACAGTTAAACACCTAACACTTGCTTCCCTCAAAGCCGAATGTGACATGACTGGGTGACTGATCATATTTTACTAGATCAGAGCTAAGTAACTATCACTTACATAATAATATCTTTTTTTAGGCATCATGAGTCCTTACAAGCCTGACCAAAACTAAGGGCAACTGCAGGTTCCCAGTTCCTTGATTTAGGGATGCTAGGGGTTTTTTAATATGAAAACACTAAAAAATCTTTTCAGGGCTCTGGAGGACAGTTATTTTGAGGATATTTTTATTGCTCTGGAGAAGAGACACTCATGGACTGGGGGAAGAAGCAAAAACATTTCCCACCTGACATTGCATCCTTGATCTATACAGGTGTTATTTATTAGGTTCTCTTAACAAGACAGTACTTATTATGATATAATCCATAGTCTATACTTAGAAGGTCCACTACGGGAACTCACAGGCCTTACCAGCACCCCTCCCTCCTTCTCTTTTTCCCTTCCCGACCCTTTTTCAAAATGCACATAAAGGCTTGGCTTTGCCCAGCAGCAGTCATAAATGGGAAAGACTTCCAGGGCCAAGTCTAGCCCTTAGTGGCCAGAATTCAGTTGTAGCTGCTGGCATGGAGACTGCAGGGTTTATCTCTTGCTGTCCGATTTAAAGCAGCTAAAGCTGATGGCAGGCATCCTGCTGGTTTGTACAATGCCTATTTATAAATGGAATAAATTTTACCATGAACTGTAAACCTCTGATTTAAAAGCAGGATTTGTGTCCCAGACATACCAGCAGCTGGCTTGGACTAGGTCTCAGGCTATTATAAATCTGGAACAACTTGTTACATCTCCATTCTTTCAGGCCCTACACCAAATCGTCCTACCTGTGGATCTGCCCACCGGAGTTGAGAATAGCTCTTCTCATAGAACACAACAGCAGAGTTCAGAAATAGTGCCTCATGGTGTTTGAAGGTGCCATTTGTTGATTTGATAGCAACTGTACTTTCAGTAAGAAAGTTCTGTGAGGAAAATTAATGAGGGGAAGACAGAAGGACAAGAAAGCCCAGGTGAAAATGGAACACTTAGTCCTTTCCCATTTATTTAAATGCTGCTAGTGAAATGTTCCAGCCCGATGCGAACCTGGGAGTGAATTCCTTTTATTACCGTTTACAGTTCATAGAAACTACCATTGACTAATAAATTAAAAACAACAAATGACATTCTCTGTGAAGTAGGTAGCAAAAAAAAAAAAAAAAAAATAGAATTTTACGGACTGCCAAGGGTTTGGTTTTTTTGTGCCCAAAATATTAAACCAAGGGAATACATGACAGGATTTTTTTCTCATTGCCCCGCATGAGCCACTGCCCTGCATGTGAGGAAAATACCCATAACTGTCAAATGAAGTGCTGACAGACACACAGCAATTTTAAATTTCTGAGTTAGTAACTGGATACATGTATGTATGTCCAGTCAATGAGATGATGATGATGAGCTGCAAGATCTTTTCAGTTCTTCTTGTCATTCTCGTCTGTTTATAGAAAATCTCTTAAAAGCAGTAATAGAAACACTGTTAGCATAGTCAGTGTTTTGTTTTTTAAGTGTTCACAGGGCCATGTTATGGCATCTGATTTTTGTTAAGATAAAAGACTTAATGGAATATAAAGACAAGCTGTAATGCCTTGCCTGTTCTTTTGATGTTTCCTGCTTTTTATGGCAATGGAACGGAGCCAAACAGCTTCCCCTTTGTGTAGTTTATTAGATAATCTATTTCTCTCTCTTTGTTTACCACATAGCACAAAACTGACAAGGATAATTCTATTAATCTTGTCAGTTATGTTTCTCTTAGCAGACTTGCAAAGTTCCTCCCTTTGACTGGTTATCAAAGAAATTTTTTTTATTCCTAGGTCTTAGACCTGCCTTTGAGTCAGAATCTCAAACAATTTCTTTTCTGGGTTCTGGCGTGCCACATTTGTGCAGGTTCTGATCTGTATGGTGCTGCCTTCCTACAGCCAGCTGGGATGGGGTTGTGTGTGTTCTGTTCGAGAGCTCTGGTACTTTTTGAAAATAAAGTATATTTTTCTTCTCTTTAAAAAGTGGTGTTCTGTTTCAACCTTAAATGAAGGAGGGCAAACCCAAAGCACTGTTTTATGCTCTTAGGATCTCTTAGGGAGAAGGAAAGCACAATATTTGGGATACTAAAACTACTTTGGCAATGCAGTTTCATTTTTGAGCTTCCTGTGTAGGACCTTGAACAGAGTCTCCCTGGGGAGTGTCTCATGTGTTTCAGTGGAAGTCAAGCTCTCCTTCCAAGCATCTGGCTGACTCCCACCTAAATCACTATACTTAGGGTTTCTTGCTAGCTAGCACAGAGCATTCAAAGCCTCTCAGCAGATAGAGGACACTTAAAAGAGTACCTACACGAATTTTTCACCTCTCTGCCTTGTTATTCCTGTGCTGCAAATGGGAGATGAGCATCGTCTTACCCCACTGAAGTGCAGCAGGAATCAAAAGGTGGTGAGGTGATGGAATGTTAAGGACTGTAAGGTCCAAAAAAGATTCAAAGGCAAGATCATTGGGAGGAGTCTCATTGACAGAAATGGCTGTGCAGATTTTCACTTTCTGTTATACAATGGACTCCATACTGTCTGTCCACTTATGCACTGTGAAAGGGTGTGTGTGAACATGCACACATAGTGATATACAATTGTGTATACATACTTATTGTTCTGTTATACTTCCAAAATCAGCTGTTTTATAGCTTGTTCTTTGGGCACAACTCTGGGAGCTGTTACATGGTGAGGAAAGTTGTAACAGCCTTAAAGAGTAAAATTCTCCATATTTTCCTCTCACTTGTAAGGTTACTTAATTAATAACAAGCAGTAACCAACCAGCCAAAACAGAACAAGCCCTAAATCTGAATTATCAACAACTTTTACTTGCAACGGGAAGTTTAATTCTTCAGGCACGTACGTTTGTTTCAAATAAAGTACTTACAGTGCTGCTGGGGTTTTTCTATTAACCAGGCGAATGGAGCGAAGCTCTTTATCCCTTGCTGACAACACTCACAGACTGCGTAGCCATGATGAGTGACAAGGCAAAGAAGGCCATGGTTTTTTTATTAATGCAGGACAGCGCTCCGACAATAGGGCTCTGCCTGAGCCTTCAGTATCGCAGGGATGTTGTCTTCTGCCAAACTGTAAGTGAGCAAATATGCATGATTTGATTGCACTTTGGGGTGTGGTGGGGTTTGTGTGAAATGTGCAAGATGACTCTTTTCAGAGTTATTCAGATCTGATATACTCTTGGCTTTAACACTGTGATCTCCTCTCATGGGCTGTGCTATTCGGCCCTTACTCGTCACACATTTGACAATATGTAACTTAAATCTCCCTTTTGGATATACATTCACTATTAAAAAAATAAATTCCATAACTAGTGAACATACACTGACTGTGGAAATAGCCTTTGCCCTCCAGTGCCACTAAACTGAGATCACAAGTAAGATCAATCACCCGGCAATCACCAGTGAGTTAAGACGAGTATTAATCTCAGATCTTAGTCTTCAGGACCTTGTCCTGACTATTGCATAAGACTAGAGTTTGTACCTTTGCGCAGTGCAAACAGGTACTGCATTTTTAATCTTTCTTTAAGTGTCATTTAAACAAAATATACAATTTATTCACACTATCAAAATTCATGGCCTGGAACTAGCTGTGTTGCGTTTATCTGTAACTAAAACAGTTTTCTAAGGAGCTCCCTTGTAATTCATAAGTTGTAGACCCCAATACAAGTGATAGTATCACAAACAGAAAACAAATAGATGTGACATCAATAGCAGTCCCATTTTGGGAGAGATTGAGAGATGAAGGCAGTGTGCCCTAAATCTGATTTTATGAATGTTTTGGAGTTTGGTTGGTTGGTTGTTGTCTCTCTTTAGCTGCAAGGAAAACTGACATTTAAGGGAAAAGAGTATCAGTGTGATAGATTTTATGTATGTCACCTCTTGTATATGATACTGTTTCCGTTTGGGGCCAAAGAGTCTTTTTTTTTTTCCTGAACCGTTTGACTCTTGTCTATTTTCTCTCCTGCAGCTGACAGCTCTCATTTGTGGTTTCATTATCAAGCTGAGGAACTGCTTGCATGATGATGGATTTCTGAGACAACTCTACACCATTGGCTTGCTGGCACAGTTTGAGAGCCTGCTGAGCACTTATGGTAAAGGCACAGGGCAAGGGGGTTGTATTAACTGTCGAGTCAGCAAGTTCTGTTTTAAATTGACTACAACACAACATGAGTGTTTGTGTCAGTCTTGAGCTGAACTACAAAACACTTTTGAAAACTGAAATGCAAAACCAGGTTATATCTGGGGTTTTTTTCTTAATTGGCTAGTGGCTCTGAATTTCTTCACATTTAATAGAATTAGTTCCAAAAGATAAAGTAAACTTGCCATATAATACAGCATCAGAGGTTTAAAAAAAAGTATATTAATTTTTTTTTCAGAAAAGAAATGGATTAAAATTTTGGTAAGATGGGAGAAACTTTGCCCAAAATAAGCTTTTTAATATTTTTTGGCCCCCTGTAATGCCACAGTACAAAATGAGCAAGTCCAAAATACACTTTAACTTTTCCAACACAAAGGGTATCACAGCTGTGACAATGCATCATATAAATTGGAAAATTGGCATATAATCTACTTGAAGAACTGGACTGGACTGTGCTAGGTAATTGGCATTTTCTAAACTTGCAGAACTCAGAGTCAGTTATGGCGTGGTCTGCAGTCTGTAGGTCAAGGTGAAGGCCTGGGCCCAGAGCCTCGTCGACTATAGAACATCTTTATGAGAGTGATGACCTACAGCCATCATCACGATGATAAAGGGAAAGTTGTGTGTAACAAGTAATGATTGTGATTCCCTTTTTCTTTCTTGTTTTAGGTGAGGAGCTGGCAATGCTGGAGGACATGAGTTTGGGAATCATGGACTTGAGGAATGTAACCTTTAAAGTAACTCAGGCCACATCAAATACATCTACTGACATGCTGCCGGTCATCACTGGAAATCGGTAAACAAAATAGTAGGAGTAGAAAGTGGGGTGGGACCACAGATGCGAGAAGCAGTGATACTGCGTTTGGAAGTGAATTACATGCTGGTTTTCTTCTCAGAACATCAGAGAAGTTTTGAAGTTGACTTTGTCATTTTTTACTGATGTTTTGTTTTACAGGGAGCTAAGCTGAAAAGGGATCTATGGCAAGGCTCAAACCCTCACGGTGCCGTTTTATGAATAAATAATTGTCTTGACCTAGCCTTCTGCAGTCATAAGCCAGGAGTATTCAGTCTTTTGAGGCTGACCTCACTGTCTGAAATTCACTGCTGGTGATTGGTTGATCAGTTCTTTGCTGTCTGTCACTGAGCAATGGGCTGCTGTTAGCACAACAGGACACAGAAGGTGTACCAGGTAGTTGAGGAGCTGCTGCTGAGCTGAGGCCTATTTAGGATCAATTTCCAAAGTATCAGGGTCAAGCTGGCTTTAACTTGGGGACTAAACACCAGACTGATGATCATTTTGGCCACTTTTATAAAAGGAGGTATTTTCAAATTTGAGCTTAAAAGCAACTTTTTGTTTTACAAGTCTGAAGTGACACATGTTCAAATGCTCACATAAAGTGGAGTGAGAGTGATCTGTGAAAGTTTTGTCATTACTTCCCATCGTAACAACAGTCACACTTCAGTATGAATGCTTCAGCTTGCTTATCAGCTGGCCCTGACCTGGTTTCTGACTGTGGGTAATGGGCCCCTGCAAGAGAGTTCTTGCCCAGAGGGAGACAGTTCACAGATGGGGATGAAGCTGCAGAAGGACAAAGGCCTCATGGAAGTCATTGTTTTAATGTTTCTGTATTTCAGACTCTTTTTTAATTTCAGATCCGATTTCTGGAGGAAATAAGACATAAACTTACAGTGTGCTGTGCTAGGTACACTGGAGCTTTGCACAGCTTTGTCCATCTCTGCAAAGGAGCTAGAATTCTCAAAGTTTAAAACATTTAGAGGAGCTTTGTTAAGGTTCACATGCAATCAAATGTGCCCTGCCTGAAGGAGGTCTGCAGTACAGTCATGTGTGTTATGGAAATTGCTGAGAGTGGGGAAATGGCTGATAGCTGACAGAAAATTCCTTTCAAAGAAAATCTTTAGTTGAAACTTGCCATCAGCTATAGGATGCTAATCAGCAGGAAATCAGTCTTCATTAGTTTCTGATCTGATAGTGTTGCTTATTATTTTGCTGTTTAGATTTTACTCGAGAAAGAAAAGAAAGAAGTCATTTATATTTCTTTAGGTGCAGACTACTGTATGCTTTACACTGAAGTGAAAATAGATTTTTTTGCTTTCAGACATGGGATTTATGTGTCTGTCTAACATAAATGTGGGACAAATCAATTTTTATTACCTTATTATATACTTCTCAGAGGTCTTCTGTTATATTTGAGAGTGTACACCGTACTTGAGAGTTCTGCGCCATAAAGACTTGGATGTAACACCATGGTATCATTGCTGATAGGTTAACTCACAGCACACAAACCACAGTAACTTACACCTTGTCAGTTCCAGCATAGGGTAATATGACATACTTTAGTCTATGCTGATGTTATCACAGAATCACAGTGTTAGGCATTGGAAAGGACCTTAAAAGATCATCTAGTCCAACCCCCTTGGCTGAGCAGGATCACCTAGATTAGGTCATACAAGAATGCATCCAGGTGGGTTTTGCATGTCTCCAGAGGAGACTCGACAACTTCTCTGGGCAGCCTGTTCCAGTGCTCTGTCACCCTCACTGTGAAGAAGTTTTTCCTCGTGTTATGGGATAAGTCACATTACCTCACATTTGCCATGAGATAAAGCATACAGAGTGCTCTTTGCTGTAGATCAGCTGACCTAAAGTAACTTGTGCTGCAGGAACAGCAGCTTTTGTTAGCTCCCCCTTCAAGTTATGTGTGGGTCACTACTATCATCAGTAGCCTTTACCACTTCCAAGTCAAATAGACTTTCTTCTTGATGAGATGAGGATATGCCAGAGTGGTACAAAACCCACAGTATTAATGAGCAAAGCAAAGTCAGGAAATTGGCAGATCTGATTGAAACATCCATGAGGATGTAAAATCAGCATTACAAGTTGTTGCAAGTTTGGTTTTGAACTAGAATTGCTTTTCTGATTAGGAGCAGGCTGTGGCAGTTCCTTGAAGTTCTCAGTTTTGACTGATTTGTTTTTTGATACTTGTATAATGTCATAGATGTTATCCCTCTTTACATAAAAACCACGTTCTCAGTACGTAGCGTTTTGCTCTTCATGTCTAACAGCTGTTTGTTTATTTGCAGCGATGGATTCAATGTGAGGATCCCTTTGCCAAGCGCCTTGTTCGATTTGTTGCCGCGAGAGATTCAAAGTGGCATGTTGCTGAGGGTTCAGCCCGTTCTTTTCAATGTGGGGATCAATGAACAGCAAACCCTAGCAGAAAAGTATGTATACAGTAATGCAAGCTCAAGCTTAATGGCAGTTCAGCAATCTCCTGTTCTGATGGAAGTATGTCACTATGGAGTTGCACTGTTGCATTGCTAAGTGTGATTTGAGTTTCTCCAGTAAACAAACAAGGGAATATTAAACAATGCTGTCAAATACAAACAAAAGAAGGTCCTTCCTCACGTGGCAGGTAGCTGTGGAGCTCCTGGCCTCGTGACGTTGAGTCTAGTGCAGGTTTATGTGGTTCAGAAGTGAGTTTACAGAAGAAGGAATCTATCATGTGCTATTTAACACAGAGGTGCTGCTTGTGACTTGAGACCCCTGTGAGTAACAGATCAGTGGAGGCCAGGAGATCATTCTGAGCATGACTGTGCATTTGCCCTATTGGTTTTGCACTCTCCTAGGCTCCCTCTTCTCACGACTGACAAGAACACCAAAATGAGCTTTATTTTATTGTTGCAATACCTATGCAATGCAACAATGTTCCTGTGAAGCTGAAATATATAGCTGTGTAATTATATTGGCTAGGGAACCCGCCCAGTTTTGAAAGAGTCACCAGAGTTTCCCTCTGTCATGGCCACATCCTGTAAAGAACACACTGACAGAGCAGTGCTCTAATGGAGAGCTCCATTGAAGTCAGGCACACGCGTGCTGTGACAGCAGCCTTGGTACCCGTGTGGAATGTGCACTATGATGGTGGTTCCTCAAAAAAGTCTAACAGAGGCATTCCAGCAGTTACTCTTGTCCTCTGTTGCCTATAAAGGGAGCCCAAGGTGACTAGCAGAGTTACAGATGTCAACTCTGTGCATATAAATGTATGTTGATATAGTTAGATGAGAGGAATCATGCCATAAATGACAGTATTTATGACATGTATGGTTTATTGCCCTTGGATCCATATTTCTTATTTGCATATCTGAAGTTGAAGTTCTCAATCTTATCAGTTAATGTTATGGTTATTACTAGCTTATGAAGTAAACCAGTAAATCCATTATTAAAAGTTTAAATTTTGGCGAAGTGATTTACCAGATGTGTATTTAATATTGAAAGAGAGACACGAAAGTCAAAGAATTTTAACTGCTGTGTTCTCCAAGATTTTTCTTTCGCGTTTCTTTCCACTTCTCACACTCATATTTTCTTTTTCTGTAACGAATGACTACATCTCTTCTCTGTTACATTTTACTCAGCATTTGAATGGTTAGGCATTTCATAGGATGAATCTCTCCTCTGTTCTTTTGTAGTCATATTGCCAAGTGCAGTTGTTTTGAAGAACAGAAGAAACATTTTACCTTGGGCTTTACTGTTTTTCTTTACCTTTTAAAGGTTTGGAGACACCTCACTTCAAGAAGTAATCAACATGGAAAGCTTAGTGCGGTTGAATTCATACTTTGAGCAGTTCAAGGAAGTTTTGCCTGATGATTGTAAGTATTTGGTAGTTAATGGCATTTTTGGTTGAACAGCACAATTCAAGCTGATGTTTTAATTTGTTTGCTTGTATAAGTTGTTTAGACGTTGATCATACCAGTATCAGTAATCTCCAAGAAATGATGCAACTCTATTTAATGCATTAATATTAAGTAGACCATATTCAAGAGGTTTAGAGGTCGGTCTGATTAACTTTTTTTTTTTTTTTAATTTACTGAGCTGCTCTTTCTAAGTGACCCTGTGTGCTGTATAAACATGCAGTTAGGCTTTTAGATTGGTGTGAGGGGAAATCATAAAAGTGTCAGGTCATAGCAGCGGCGCTTTTATGTGCAGTGCTCTCTGCTTAGGATAACCGACACAGAGACCAACTGCCAGTACAGAGACCAACTGCCAGTTTTTAGGAACTTAATCACTTTCCCTCTGCTTATCTTTTGGTGCTTTCCTGTAATTGTTGCATCTGCACCCAGGAACAGAGAAGTCTGGCAGCTCCTAGACTTCTAGTAGGCAGACAGACAGTGGCTACAAGCTTGAATTTCACTGGTTTTATAGGAAAGTTTTCTTGCTTGTTACTGGGGTTATTTTGGGATGCAGTGACATAAATGTTAGTTACATGATTACAAAAATGGTGAAAATTCTTTATTAGTAGCAGTATGAAACCTTTTGTGAATTAAATTCATGGATAGGAAGGATTCTGTCTGTTCTATGATATTATACTTCCAGTTACCCTGGGTTTATATTTTTTCAGTGAAGCTAAGAGCAGAAGCTGTTACCCTCGTTCCAGGCATTCATGATTTTCCATAATTAAGTCTCTGAAATTTTAGCCGCAGAATTTTACTTTTTGTTGTAGTCTAGCATCAAACTTTATTAGATAGTTCAAAAGTTAATACATTTGAAGTGATTTTTTTTCTGTTTTAATTCCAATTACTTCATAGCTCTGTCAACAGTCTTCATAGTAGTAGCTTCCATCCAGCTCTTTCCTCTCCTCTTCGATTTTGCTTGTGCTTTTTTCTTACTTCAGTTGCTTTCCTCATCTCCAAACCTCTTATGCTGATTCACTAATCTCTTAGCTTTTGTCTTTTTATCTTGAGCTGGTTTTATTCTGCAGTTTTTCTCTTCTGTCATTTGTTCATTCTCTTTTTTTTTTTTTTGTTAAACTCTCTTTAAGTTTGTACTTCTCATCTGTTTTTAAAGAGCACTGTGGTCACAACCTCGAGTCACCAGTAACACACCTTATACCAGAAGTTTTTCTTCAAGTAATTTGAAGTTGTGAATAAGGCTGACATGCAGTGATGGACAGGTGGCATTAATGTGCACCTTACAGTGAATGAAAACAGAATAGTCTTGTATTCACCTGCCTTTTCTCTCTTACTCTGGTTACTTGTCATTACATTGATCCTTGTCAATGAAATGAATATCCCAAAGGGATACTGTGAACAGTTCCTTCTGCTTCACTGTTTGTCCTGGGTAAATGTGGACATATTGTACCTGGTTTTGCAGTCCAGCTCAAACAAACTGTTCATAGTTATAAATGTTAAGCAAAAGTTTTAATTAGAAGTGTGGAAGATAAAAATTCTGCGAGTGTCCCAGACATGTTCGAGCCGCTCTGTGAAAAGCTGAGTTTATACATATAAACATGGGGCTGTGCTTGTCATAAGCAGGGTGTGAGGGTGTGTCCTGTACCTCTTCCCTGGCGATATTTAGGACATGCAAAGTAAAACATACTTTACCATGAACACTTGTCAGGAGAGAATAACATTTTATATTTAACTGTGAAACAATCAGGTTTTATGACCGACCAGTGGTGTTGTCTGTGGTAAGTACAGGTGAAAAGAAAACTAGACAGCACATTCTGAGGAGCAAGAGGCCCAGTGAAGTATCTGCTGGCAGCTTGTAGGAAATGTTCCCTTCAAGAACAACAGACAAAGAAAATTGATTCCTCGTCCACTGTCCTTGTCCCTGAGTTCCTAATTCTAATCATGGCAGAATTTATAAGGAGTTACTGTCTTAGCTTCATTATCTCCTTGATATTGTTCCATTAGCTCTCCTTGTCTTTAGAAATACTTGGGGAGATGGTCTGTACCCTCTTTTTGTCTGCTAGGTGCAGAGTTCAAGCAGAGCAGACAAGGATAGGCACAACATTGCTAATTATATAGAATAGAATCTTTGAGTCATTTAGGTTAGAAAAGACCTTTAAGATCATCAAGTGCAACCATTAAGCTAGTACTGCCAAATCCACTGCTAAACCATGTCGCTAAGCGCCATGTCTACATGTCCTTTAAATACCTCCAGGGATGGAGACTCAACCACTTCCCTGGGCAGCCTGTTCCAATGATTGACAACCCTTTGGTGAAGAAATTTTTCCTGATATCAAAACTAAACCTCCCCTGGCAGAACCGGAGGCCATTTGCTCTCATCACTAGGGGAAAAAAAAGACCCACACCCACCCGGCTACAACCTCCTTTCAGGTAGTTGTAGAGAGCAGTAAGATCTCTCCTCAGCCTCCTTTTCTCCAGGCTAAACAACCTGAGTTCCCTCAGCTTCTCCTCACAAGACTTGTACTCCAGACCCTTCGCCAGCTTCATTGCCTTTCTCTGTACATGCTCCATCACCAAAATATCCTTGTAGTGAAGGGCCCAAAACCAAACACCATACTCAAGCTGCAGCCTCACTAGTGCTGGGTACAGAGGGACAATCACTGCTGACCACACCATTTCTGATGCAAGCCAGGATGCTGTTGGCCATCTGGGCGCACTACTGGCTTATATTCAGCCAGCTTTTGACCAACATCCCCAGGTCCTTTTCTTGCTACATATAGGTGATGTGTAACACTTTGAACATATGACTCCTAAAAGCAGTCTGAAAATTTTCAATTGATTTATTTTCATGTAGTGAAATATTAATAAACAGATTGTGGTGGTTAAGTGTCCTGTTGGAGACACTGTTTCTTGTAATTGGAAAGTGGCCAGCTTGCAAATTTGAAGGTGAAAATGTGAGCAGAGCATAAAATACCTTCAGGGTTTCTGTGGGGACATCGCAATATCCTATAACCTCTGAGGGAGGATAATGCAGGCATTTTAATGTTTATGTACATTGCTGAACAGCATGTCAGAGCAAGTAAGTCTGCGACACTCAAACCAAGATACTACACTGGTCATGCTCCCCTTGCTCACTCTGTTATTAAGCTGCTGTCGGACTCTGAGCCGCTGAAGTTTTAAATGACCTGAATGTATACTTCCAACACAGTTTAATGAAACTTGAATTTGTTTTTTCAGAGGTATTAAGTAATTAAGAATTGGATTGATTGTGGTGAGCTTTGATAGTTTCAAGAAAACACATTTGTGTTTGCAACATCCATACAGGAACACTTTCCATGCAGCTTGTCTTTGCTGAATACAGGCTGAATAAGCATGGAATACAGGTAAATAAGTGGAGTTGGTTTTGTTTTATAGGTCTACCTCGATCTCGTAGTCAGACGTGCCTGCCTGAACTGTTAAGATTTCTGGGACAAAATGTACATGCAAGGAAGAATAAGAATGTTGATATCCTTTGGCAAGCGGCTGAGGTATTTCTTAATCTAAGAATCTCTGCACAGTTCAGTTGATTTTCTGTCTGTGTATGCATTACCCCCTTCTTATATTACCATTAAGCTCAAATGTCTTCACTTGCATGCAGCTTGGAAGCGCTGCCAGGTTAAACCTCCTCTAGAATGACATTGTCGGGGGGAAATGTATTTTCCACATCAGTATTTTCCCTGCAACTCATGCAAGGAAGTTCTGCTGTCCCAAAGATGACAACTTTTGACATTAGAGTCCTGCACAACATTTGTTCTGTCTAGGGAGGAGAAGTGCAGGTGTATTCTCTCATGGAGGGTTGTGCATGAGGGGGGAATGATGAATTGTATGTCCCATTTCTAGATATGCCGCAGACTAAATGGCGTTCGATTTACAAGCTGTAAAAGTGCCAAGGATAGGACTGCCATGTCGGTCACCCTAGAGCAGTGTTTGATCCTACAGCATGAACATGGAATGGCTCCACAGGTCTTCACCCAGGCTCTGGAGTGTATGAGGAGGTAAGAGATTGACTGTGTCACTTATTCCTAAACGAGGAATCATGCAAACTGCAGAGGAGTGGTGGTCTCTGTTTCTATTTAAAAGAAAAGAAAAAAGTATAATATAGCCAGGAAAATGCAAAGCTGGCTGCTAGAATTCATCCCTCCCATGCATGTTTTAGTGAGCTGCATATGCTGTGGCTGGTTGTTACCAGATTTTCATCACATAGGCTTTAGTTTTCAGTAATTAATTGGGAGTTTTCAGAAGAGCATGTAAAAACTCGTTTTCAGTTAATGCTGAGCTTACAGAACAGGAAACTGGTGGTGCTTTGAAAGATGTTTAATGGTGAGGTTGCCTTAACTGTCATAGCACTGGGTTTCTTAGTTCTAGATCAGGCAGATTTCTCAGGGATGATCTGTCTTTTGTTCTTGGAAACATAGACACCTGCAGTTTGCACTGGTTTGTCGTGTGTATTCTTTAGCCGTGAAACACTTTGCTCCCTGGGCGAAATGTTGGTATGGGTGTTTCACAACACAGCAGCCAGATCTCATCACAACGTGTCAGTGTGCTGTTGTCCTATCAGTATAATGATGTTCTGTATTCTGAGGCAGCAGAGATGTTTGCAGAATTAAATACTGTACTAAAAAGAAAAAAAAATAACCTGTTTACTGTTGTTCAATGCCTTGTTTCAAGCACTGCTGGAAAACTCCGTAACTCACATACCAAAAGAAAGGATAAGAAATCTAGCTTTAGTCTTTATCAATGTAGTTCAACAATGCTGTTCAGTCCTGTTTTTCAACATTCACTCTTACTGATTGTACTGTACTGTGTGTCTTCCCACCAAATTCTCTAGAGTGTTCAATTCTCTTATCCTTTCTGTATGTTTCTGCTGTTTGACCCTTTCTTACTCTTTAGTTACCTAGAAGGAAAAGCTCTCATGTAATAACACTTGCAGCCTCTTACACTAACAATTTGGGTTTTTTTTATATCTACATCTAATCAGATGTCACTGGAAGTTTTCACTTTTTCACTGCACTTCTTGCTGCACTGTTACAGAGCTCATACAGTGCATGAAAACCACATGTGGAGAATAATTAAGCCTTCATATTAGGAAACAAAACTTGGTACAACTTTGTGAGGGAGAAGTAGTTAGCTTGAAATGGAGCTAAGTGACCCTCAGATATCTTTATTTAAATACTTGTTGACTTAGATATCTGAAATAAAAAGCTTTGTTGCACAGTTTATTTAGTAAGAATAAAATAATCCTTGGAGTCCTGATACTTTTTTTAAACTCAGTTACTGAGGTAATGGTTTTCTAAATGCAGTCATGGACACGATAACAGCAGAGGTTAACAATAACATCGTTTTGGACCTTCAAACTATCAATGTAACATGGGAATCAGATAAAATATTGACCCAAGAAATGCATTCCCTTATGTTGACCTACACATGGATTTTGAAAGAGGGCAAATTTAATCAAAGCCTGTGGTTTGTGTGTTCTAGCAACATCAGGGACTTGCTCTGACAGGTGAAACACATGACTGTCTCTTCTTCCGTTAAATCTTTGACGAAGAGAGATTGCCCAGAACAAATACTGACTAGTCCTGAAGAGGCACTAGGATTAGACCATTCTTCAAGCCTGTCACTCTTTCTTAGTCTCACATGTCGTTGCTCTTTGGGTCAGGTGATTGCATTTTTTAAATTATCTGCCAGTTCTGCTCAGGAACAATGGCACAGAATTAACAGGGTCTAATAAGAGAGTTAGGATTATGGAACAATTGTGTAGGAGGAGTCCAGCTCCACTCAAGCCCATTTCAGACCTGATCTAGATGACAGACATAGGAAGTGAAATAGTAGCAAATTACTCCCAGGGCATTCAGAACACTTGCTTCATCTTTTAACTTTGATCTCTTATTTGTGTAACTGTACAAGAAAAGGAATGTTATAGTTCAGTCTTGAAGATTTCTTAAGTTTCTGGGGCAGTTGGCACAACCAGGAAGAATCACAGACTGGTTTGGTTTGGAAGGGATCTCAAAGATCATCTAGTTCCAACCCCCTGCCATGGGCAGGGACATCGTCCATTAGCCCAGGCTGCCCAAAGCCCCATCCAACCTGGCCTTGGACACTGCCAAGGAGGGGTCTCACACAACCTCTCTGGGAAACCTGTGCCAGGACCTCACCCTCCTCACAGGGAAGAATTTCTTCCTGATATCTAACCAAAATCTCCCCTCTTTCAGTTTAAAGCCATCACCCCTTGTCCTGTCACTGCACATGCTGGTAAACAGTCCCTCCCCAGCTTTCCTGTCAGCCTCTTTAGGTACTGTGAGGCTGCTATAAGGTCTCCCTGGAGCCTTCTCTTCTCCAGGCTGAACAAGCCCAGCTCTCTCAGCCTGTCTCCACAAGAGAGGTGCTCCAGCCCGCTCCAGATTACTGTCTTGGCAGATATACTGGTGGGGCAGTGTGGAGATCTGCTCCAAGCTGGTCTTCACAGCTGCAGAAGAATCCCTGCTCCAGTACCTGAGGCACCTCCTCCCTTCCTTCTCCTCTGAGTTTGGTGCTCACAGGACTGTTTCTCTCATCTTTTGCCATGCAGTGTTTTGCTGTTTCTTACAGACCGTTTCCCCATGGTACCACCATTGTGGCTGAGGGGCTCAGCTGTGCCCTGCGGTGATCTGTTGGGACTGGCTGTGCTCAGCACGCGGCAGCCTCGGTGCGTCCTCATGGAGAGGATTCTTGTGCGCAAGCTGGTTTAGCAGGGAATCTGCTTTGTCACTTCACACTGCTCCTCTCCTAGAGGTGCTCCACTGATGGATGTTTTGATTTAAGACACTGTACAATTTGGGAGATATAGTATTTCAAACAGGTGCCTTCACCCCTTGGGTGGAAGCATCTACATGGGCCAACAGTGAGAAGGAAAGCACTTTCCAGCTCTTGCCTCCATGTATGTGTGTCTTTGTATGGCTTTGTGGAAAACCGAGCAGTTCGGTACTAATTTAAATGATGGACATGTGGCATGTGATGTTCATAACATTGTCTTACAGTTTGAAGCCTTTCTTCCTTCTTTCCCTTCCCCACTGCTTTACTTCCTTGTCTATATCCTAAAACACCTTTCTTCAGGCTATTCTGTGGAGCCTTTATCCACAGTTTCCAGTCAGTATTAGTTTTCCACTTACTGATTCTCCTGATCAACTTTCCTCCCCTCTTGCTACAAAGATAATTCGGATTTGTGGGTATGACAGACTCCATCTGCCCTTCTCCAGTGTAGGTACCAAGAGTGGAAATGTATCCTGATCATCACGTTGAATGTGTTAATCCAGATCAGAAATAGAGCTGGTTTAGTTCCCTGCCCACCTAATTCCACTTGACGTGAAGCGTTGCCAGCATCTGAAGGCTGTTTTTTCACTTTTACCACCTCCAGGGTATCTCCAGTGTCTTCCAAGACGTTGTCTGTTGATTACTTAGCCTTGTTGTTTGGGCAGCAAGGTTATGTATCACCTTTTATAGATGGAGTGAGTGCACTTGCTCTAACAGGATCAGGCCCACACATGTCTAAACAAAATATTGAGTTGGACTGCACAGGCTGTAAGTGATCCAGAGTGAAACGTCACAGTACAGAGCTTCAGGTTACCTGAAGAGGTGGCCACCACTATAGGCCTTAGGTGCTCAAAGTGATGTAGGAAGCATCCTTGGGCATAATGAGATGGGGTGTGCAGCGTGTTTTGCCCTCAGGTGAAGCACTTCAGAAACCTGCATTTGGGAAAGTGTTCACAGTGAAGTGGGTGGTTTGGGGGTTGCTTGGGATTTTTTTTTCATTTACAACAGGTAGTTAAGAGGTTAAATCATTTCACTGCAGCCTACATGGAAAGATGTTTGAAAGGGTCAAATACTACAATGGTTATTCATGTTCAGCGTGCTTTCCAGAGCTCCACTCCTTTGCAGCATGCGGAAGCATGGCAGAGCGGCATGGGATATTACTGCTTGGTAATCTGAAAGAACGAACATGGAAAACCATTTACGTTCAACCTACATGTGTTTATTTTCAGTAGACTACAGTACTTCTTTCTTATTTTTCTCTTTTATTCTCTTTCCCTCTCCTTATTTCTGTAATTGTGCTGATACATATTTTTGAGATGTTTTTCCACTCTTTTTTTACGTCATATTCTGGTTCCGTTGTGCTTTCTTCCACTTTTTTTCATTTTCTTGACCACCCTGTGTTGCCATCTCTTTTTATACATTCATTTGCATGTCCGTCTTCCTTTCTGTTTTATTTCCCTCCTCCCAACCTTCTTCCTTTTCACAGCATTGGAACACGGGAGGTAGTCACCCAGAAGAACTTGAGTGGCTTGGTGCCCATCCGAGATTTCAGACTAGATCCCAGCCTCCTCTACTCTATTCCTTTACTAGCTCTCAGCCCCAATTTACTGATTGTGTGGCTGTTTCTGAGCATAGCATACCTGGTGGCCAGATTACGTTGCAAGTGAAGATAAAGTTTCAAAAAAACACCCCAAAAAAAACAAAAACAAAAAAGTGCTTGAATGTGTTTTGCCACTTGGTACCTGCTGGACAAAGGAATGTGTCATAGCATTGTCTGCCAAGAATTATATTTATGCCTTACAATTTTACGTTTCTATTGTACTAAACTGTAAATATACATCAAATTATTTTATCAAAAAAGAATTGTATTGAAACTATAAACCTATAAATTATTGTTCTGCTTTCAGTGCTTGTAACATAGTCTGACATTGGCCTGTTACCTCGTTACTTTAGCCGGCCTGAAGATCTCTTACCAAATATAGTTTTACGTTACTTGTTTCATGTATTCCAGAGAAAGGAACTCTGTCTGAAAAGAATTTGTATCTTTTTGTATATCTGAGGTGTACGCTAACCTTGCCTTTCATTTTTACGAGGTATGAAGAAAAAATAAAAAGGGGGTGAGGGGTTTATAAGAAATTCTAAGAAATTTATTTAAAGAAACAAACTAATTTCTACCTTCATTTCAAAGCATAATATCCAAACTACATTCCCAAAGTTTGTAGAACCATAGCCTTGTTCCTTTCTTATGGTTAAGTACGTTCCGGTAGACTAGTGTACCCACGCAGAAAACAACTTGCGCTGCATGCAGAGTTATTTCATTCTATTTGTAGATCTGCATTTTGTAATGTATAAAAGACATGACTTGTGGTGAGGAAGAGGATGCAGTCGGCATTAGCCTGCTAATGATCCGTTACCTGTTTCAGGTGCTCTGTTACAGAACTTACTCTGAAATAGGGTCATTGTCATCCTAGAAGTTGAGGGTACTGGTCTTTAATCTCTCGAGGGAGATACTGGTTAGAGCCCTTAGGAGGTGGGTGTGAGGATTTCCACTGGGCTTTGTTTTAGTTATACTAGACTAAATATTACCAGTCTTTCCATTTTTAAGTGTTGGACAGCTTTAGTAAGTTACGATGTGTACAGTGACTTGGAGGTAAGCAAAGGATGGCAGGTTAACATTTAGTTCAAGTGGTAAGGCTAAAGCAGCTTGCCTACTTTAATCATGCAGAGTAATCACAGAGGAAATCTGCTCATCGCCTACATCTAACACCCAACTGGGAGAGGTCCCTTTCAACGGAAAGATTTGGTTGGCGCAGTGGTCTGGCAGCGCTTGTCAGTAGCAATACCTGATTGAAAAAAACCCTAACCTCATTTAATGTAGTTTGCTAAACTCGTAAAGGGATTTATTTCGCTTGGTGCCTGAGATGACAGAAGATTGAGCTTCTGAGGACAGCTTTTCTAGTACTATTACTGTGATTTCTATTTTCTACTACTATTAAATGGCTTAAAAACATAGTTAGCTGTAGCTTTTGTTATCAGTTTTAATGGAATTTGAAAGCTTCTGAGAAAAAGCTTAACAAAAGAAAAAAGCACAGTTAGAATATTCTAACTAACAAAACAAAAAAAAAAAGCATGTGGTTATATTTGTGTGTTCACAAAGTCAGACTGTACAGTACGCTATCTCCTGGTATTTTGCCTCGCTATTCTTCTAATTTTGTTCTTAAAAGTAAACAAAAATGTCCCAAAAGGCACACACACACATATCCTATTGAATTTAACTAAAGGCTTCCTGCTGAAGAGGTTTACAGCCATGGTATGATGGTATTGGACATGTTGAGGTCCTGTGCAGATGCCTGGTACCACTGTGTCTCCAGACAAGTCATCTCATTTTTACAAACCGAGGAGAGTCAGGTTGGCCTGTGCCTTGGTCCTTGTGATGAAGGTCTGGTCTAACAAAAGGCATTTGTCACCCTGTTTAAATAAAGGGTCATGACTATCATTAGGGTAGCATAGCAGTGAGACTAAATTCATCGAGAATGAAGGCCTAGGCTTTTTGAAAGCAATGTTGAGTTTTCCCTTTTCTTCTTAAACTTTGGGACAAGTTCTTAAAACTTGGGGACAAGTCTTTATTTATTTGTTTGTTTGTTTGTTTATTTATTTTTAGCTTGGTCTGTGCTTTCATTCAGGCCTTTGGATTTAAAAGGCTGAAGCGCACACCGCTTACGTGCCTCCAGCAGAAGCAGCGCAGCATGTGAGATGGTGTGTGATGTAGATCTTTGTCACCATCTCTGTGTCACAGAGGAACATGTGCCATAGGCAGGTGCAGTGCAGTGAATTCCCAATAGGATTTCACTTTGGAGTGAAAGTGCACCCCATATTTGCTAGTCGAACTTACAGGTTTTATTAGCACTCTGAACTAAAATTTGTACAAATTTTTGATGACTCTGACTGCAGCAGTTTTGGGAGAGGTCTGTAAAAACAAAATGATGCCATAAAAACAGTGTCATCACGTACAATCTATTCTACAAAAGGCAGGCGCAGAACGGAGTTGTGTTCAGCTTAATTAACCAAAATTAGAAGAAGGGTGAGGTCTGCACGAGCAAGAGAGCTTTCACACAGAACCAGAACCCAAATGCTCCTTTTGAACCAGGTGGCCACAGCTTACCTGGTCGATGCTGCAGCCATCTCCCAGATGGGCGTCAAGTGACATTCCCATCCTAAGATGGCGTACTGTACATTTTACCATGAAGGTCTGGGATTCATTGTTCAGGTGTCACTTCTCTGTCAGGGAAAGATATTCTCCTGCCAGCCTGGATTGGTTTAGAATGTGTATTTAAAAGATAGTGCTTCCTCTTTGTATGTCTGTTTTCAATATAATCAAAGGAACTCTGAAGTAAATTTACAAGCGTAAAGAAGCCTTATAACTGGAGTAGGTTTTTTGTAGCACAGAACCTCTTTGTAACGTGGTGGGGCAGTTCCACCAGAACGTCTGGTAAGAAGTTAATTCCGCACAGCTTTGATTCGTTGGGGTCAGGGCTGTCAATGGGGCCAGTCTTGTTTGCACCCACACAGAGCTGCTGTTTCATTAGTGGTTTGGGGGATTTTTTAGAATATGTTGGGTTTCAAGTCAATTTATGCATGTGGAGATGATAACTGGAAAGTCATTAATTTTGTATCTAGTCTTTAACTGAGTAGTGATAACACCGACACACAGGGAACAATAAAATTCCTTTGAAGCTCTTATTGCGAGATCAGCAGTTTTTCTTTTCCAGCTTAACCTACTAATCACTTAGCAGAACTCTTTTAAGCGGTCTCTTGGGACCCCTTGTGCGGCAGAGCGGGGGTGAACTCCACAGCAGCGTCCCCTGCCACACATGAAACCGGCGTGAGAGAAACTCTCCAGTAGCCGCACTGCTGCTTTCTAGAAATGCAAAACTAGCGGTCAGACATAGCATGTGTCCATTCTGTGTGCTTCTTACGAGCATCGTACGGTGACTCATCATCCCTAATATTTGCGGTGGCAAATTAATTAAACGCTCATTAAATATAACCAGCTTTTTGTTAATGCTGTAAAATAACGAGTTCATTTCATCTTAGTTTAAGTCTTTTTCTTTTATTTTTTTTTTCCTTTTTACTGCTGTCATTTTTTGTGCTTGTTTTTTTTCCCCAGTGAGGGTTGTCGGCGAGAAAATACAATGAAGAATGTTGGATGTCGAAAGTATGCATTTAATTCCCTGCAGCTGAAGGCTTTCCCAAAGTATTACAGGCCTCCAGAAGGAACTTATGGAAAAGTTGAAACATAAGCATACTATGTCCTTTAATTGCTGTTCCATTAAAACATGTGGCTACACTCTAGATTAATACATGATTTTGTCATCCAGAAGAGATAAATAACCTTTTTGTATGTTTCGCTAGGTCATACAGAGCATGTAACTTACAGAATTGGAATCTCTAGTAACAATTATTCTGACACCTTAGCTTGAGATTAGTGTGATGACTCTCTGCCTGTTTAATTAGCCTACAGTGTATGTAAGATGAACAGATATTGTGCTACTCAATAATTACGTATATGCAAATAGCTAGGTACCTCCTGGATGGGCAAGGACTCTAGGAACGGCATTTAGGCAGCTGTTTCACATAACATCTTTTTATACTGAGTTGACTTGAGATTGAGCCTTTCATAAACTTTTTAAAACAGAGAGTAAAACTCAAAAGTTGTAAATAAAAAAGGGATTGGATCCTAGACAGTCTAATAACTGTAGAATGCATTGTTACAATCAAGAAACTGAAGTTTAAACAAACAAACAAAAAAAAATCAGCACACTAAAAGCCAGGAGTATAAATTGTTTTACTGTATATAGGACTCCATTTTCATATCTGGAATGAAAGATATGTAAAAGGTCAGGCATATGAGGTCTAGTTTCCAGTTCTGTCCAGATGAAGCAAATTCCTGTTGACTTTGGCAGATAAGGACTTGGGCACACAACTGATTTTAAAACAGCGTTTCAGAACGATCACAATGCTTAACTGTTAATGCCAGCAGCAGTTCCCCCTGCACTTCCCCACTATAAGAAAAGTGCAACAAGGAAATCACTCAGTGTTGCATGTGACATGTTCAGTGTGTGCCATGGTATTGTGTATTAATTAACACATTTTTTCCCGTGGCTTTTTCTATCCCTTCTGGATTGTAAGCATTAGTATCCGGGGAGGTTGCTTTTTTTATTTTTGAGCGATGATTTAAATTTTTTTCCACATCAATTTTGTATGTCAGTACAGAAATGCTCAAAGTGCCCAACACATCCCTGTCACTCCATAACCAAAACTGGTTTCTGTTTACCTTTGCGTTTCACCTGGGCAGATAGACGTTCACAGCGCTGCCAGGGGAGAGTATGGCTGTTCTCAGAGTGGTTCTGAGGAAGGTAGCGATGCCCCATGTTGATAGAAAGTAACTGCTCGAATGCTACTGCGAATGCCCAAGAACTACAGATGCGTTCCAGTTCATGGCTAAGGTGACTTGTTTGATAGCATTTAATAAACACATTCAACAGATCACCTCAGAAATGATCTCCCAAAGAATGCCTCTGAAGCTAAAATACCTTTTTAAAGAGAAGCTAAGCGTTATTTCCAAATTTTAATAGGATTAAGTCATCTCTAGGTAGCTTCGTTCAGCACACTGTGCCCTTTCCTCCTTGGTTTCTAAGGACCTAAGTTTTAGAATAGAAAAATCTGCCCATTTATTCCCGTGAGAGTAGCAACAGCCAGGTAAGTATATGGCTGTTTTTCTGATTTCTTGCTCCCTGATGTTTGTCTGTGCTGTCACTGCTCTATCAATCAGTCATGTTCATTCTGCTCCCATGTAGGTTTTGGGGGTTCCAGGTCTAGCAGTTTTTGCATTTTGCTTTTTGCAGTTTAACACTGAGCAGCATGTCACAAAGCCAGGTCAGAGGGTTCTGCTGAATGAGGGTGTTGCCATCCTTTCAGTCTCCCTAGGATAACAAAACATTGAATTCTGTGCAAAATCAATGTATTGTAGTACCCGTCCTAGGTCTGAACAAATCATCTGTGGTAGAAGTCCCTCGGAAACATTAAAAACCCTGTTCACTAATTAATAAGTTAGTGTTGATTTTATTTTATTGCCAATATATGTAAAAAACCGTGTGATGACAAATGTTTCAATGGGATCTCTTTAGACATGTTACTCCATTTGTTCTGCTCAGCCTTCAGTCCCTGGCCCACTATTAAATGCTACATTTATTTTTGTATAAACTATACTCTTTATATCCCTTAGTTTTTATGAGTTGATAATTTTATTTTGTATAATTCAAACATAGTTAATTATATTTTAAGTCCTATATTGTTACACTAAAAACCTTCCATTGTTCAGTTTCAGAAGAAAATAGCAAGAGGTCTACTGTAACAGTTAGCAGAGCCACTCTTTTGCCTGTGGCCAGCAATCACTGGATCTCCTCTGGAGCTTGGTGATCCTTTATTTATTTTGTATACCAATGTAATCTGAAAGAAAAAGTTCCCAAATTTGTATGTGCATGAAGGATTTTTGCTCACCTTTTTTAAGTGGTGGAATATCAGTCTCAAGTACCACATTGTTTTGTTACAAATATTCTGATTTCAGTACACGTACATGTAAAAACATCAGTGTCCAGCTAACTTCTCATATATATGCCATCGTAAGTACATGCACATCGATGGGCATGTTTAAAGGGCGTAATGAATAGTAAGATCTCGAGCAGTTCATCAAAAAAGAAAAACTGTGAAACTTGAAATCCACATAGGATGCTTCACAAGGGTGAAGTAAGCTTTTCTGTTGCACAGGAGAGGCAAATTTAAGGATTACTGTACAATGAAGTTCTGTCTAATGTTCTTTTTTTGAGTAAATTTTTTAAATTATAAAACTTACAAAGGTTAAAACAAAAACAAACAAAAAAATACAACAACAAACCTGTTGCCAAGTATGTTCTGTGTATGTTCTGTGAAAGTACCTACAGCACAGTTGCCTTTTGTTTCATTTATACATGTAAAATTATTGTATAATACAACACTGTTTTGTCCCAACACAAATGTATTTGCCAAGCTTTGTGCATTGAAATATTTTTATTTATTTGGTTTTGGGCAGTATTAATATATCATAAACATATGGCTACTGTTTTATATATTCTAGTTCATCCAATCCATGTAAGCTGTAAATGTGCTAGTCTTTAGGATGAAATCCAATAAAGAACTGACAAGACTTAACAACTGGTGGCTTGTTTCTAATGCGTCTGTGGTAAAGGAAAATAAATGTTTTCAGGTTCCTCGATGGGAAGTGCTTTATCTGTCGGAGACTCCGTTAAGCTGTGCACAGAGGTACTTTACACAGGTAAAGAAGTCAGGAAGTAGCTACTCCTCAAGCCTGCTGCAGTAGCAGCCGCTGTTGGTTTGCTGTAGTTTGTCCCACACACTGGACATTCCGCAGCAGCACTTAAACAAAGAAACAGTATGGGATTTTTTTTTCTTTTAATTTTATATGCTTCCTCCATCAATCACTGTTGCTAGAGAAACTGTTGCTTGTTTGAAGGTGACATACTGGTCTCCATAAAGATTGCACCATTCAGAACCCATGGTGACCCTGAATCCAGGTTGCCTGTGAAGGTGTGTCTGTATGGAGGGTCTGTGAGTGTCTGGGGTTATATGTGATGTTATGAACAGCTGCTGAGAGCAGCAGTAATGGCATGCTTTGGGGGGGGGGGGGGGGGGGGCG
>VXBZ01010472.1:166099-179500 GCA_013399135.1 Heliornis fulica | reverse complement strand
GGAAGGTCTCCTCATCAGAAGGAATTACAGGTAATTTTGGTGACTGGTAGGTGTTTGGGGGGGGTTTCGGTGTTTATTACTTACGTGTGCATCATTTTATACCTAAACCCAAACCACTATGGTGGCAGACTCTACCTGAGAGAGCAGGGTGGTGGAGCAGCCTTCCCAGTGTCTCCAACAGTAAGAGCAGCTGTAAGCCCTGACTGGACCATTCACCCTAGAGTCTGTCACTGCCTGTCAGGCTCTCTGAATGTTGGATCGTAAGAGAGGTTACAATGGCCAGTGGGAGAGGCATCAGCTGGAACATGAGTGAATTAAACTGTGGCTGAAACTGGTGATGTGAGGCGGGAATGGTTTTGTTCACTTAGTGCTCCCATCAGGGTCGTTAAAAAACCTTTCCCCCTGAAACTACCCAGGGAGTCTGGGCACAAACCTCAGGGAGGAGTTTGGGTGTACATCCCAATTGGTTGGCTGGGGGAAGGGAGAAGTTTTGGAAAACTCCCAGTCTCTTTTGTTTTAATGACACAGGATATAGCACTGGAATAGGAGGCAGTTCCCAATCCACAGGACCTCCCGATGAGCCCCGACTCTGGTAAGTGCCACAAGTGCCTAATTCCTTTGGTCTGCTTCTTCACACAGGCTCAGAGAGCTCAGTACACACATCAAAGCATCGATAAAGCTCTTCCTGCTGTCCGGGCTACCAGCACGTTGCAGAGGAAAATGCCCCAACTTGAAGGACATCAAGATCCTGGGATGTGTTCAGAGAGGGGCAACCAGGCTGGTGAAGGGTCTGGAGGGCAAATCTTATGTAGAGCAGCTGAGGGAGCTGGGGTTGTTTAGTCTGGAGAAGAGGAGGCTGAGAGGAGCCCTTACAGTACCTACAGTTACCTGAAAGGAGGTTGTAGAGAGGTGGGAGATGCGGTCTCTTCTGCCAAGTGACAGGTGATAGGACAAAGGGAAATGGCCTCAAGCTGCACCAGGGCAGGTTTGGATTAGATGTTAGGAAAGAGTTCTTCACTGAAAGAGTTCTTGGGATGTGGAACAGGCTGCCCAGGGAAGTGATTGAGTCACCATCTCTGGATGTATTTAACAGACGGGTAGATGAGGGGCTCAGGGTTATGGTTTAGGAGAGGACAGGGACAGTTGGACTTGGTCTTAAAGGTCTTTCCCATCCTAGTCATAATGTGATTCCTCATAAGCCACGACTGCTCTTCTGTGGACTATCCCTCTCCTCAGTCCGCAGTGTAATGTGGTATTCTAAGAGGGTTGTGGATCCTGTTGCAGTATTAGATCCCACACTCAAATGAGACTTCCCAAAAATTGCAGTCAGGTAACTAACAGCTATTTAGATTGCTGTTGACTTGGCATGTTGATGACACTTGCAATTTCTATTTTGACATAAAGGCAAGTAGATCTTTACAGTTGAGAAAATATTGTAACAATAAAACATGTTTATATGGAGGAAAAAATAACTAAATAACTGTCTAGCTAATAAAATAGCTATGTTTAGCTAACTAAATAGCCATGTCCTGAAACACTGCTGTTTGCAAATAACACAGATTTGACAAGTACTGAAAAGCGAGATTGAATGATTTACCCTTGTAGGTATTTCAGATCATTTATTAAATTGTCACTGATTGATGTTGGTATTGAGTAGATGACGGCTCTGACATCTAACTCTGACAGCCTGGAGACTACCTGCTGTTACGGAAATGCTCTGTGAACATGTCTGTAAAAACGAGCTTCATGTTCCAGGTTTGTAACAAACATGAGGTGATCTAGCCTGAGTGTGTGAGAGGCACCCCCCCATCAGGTCTCCAGTAGGGATTTGTTACGTGTAACAGGGTATAGTCATTCTGAAATATTTTTTTCCTACAAATTCTTTCTGACCTCATAATTTTCTAACTAGGGGAGCATCTCCTGTGAGGGAAGGCTGAGTGAGCTGGGGCTGTTCAGAAGAGAAGAGACAGGGCACTGTACCTCTAACCTCAGCCACAGCCCTACCCCAGCTGCACTTGGGACATGCTGCTAAGTGATGCTGTACCCTCTGCTCTCCATTGTTCTGCAGCCCTGAGGAACCCAGTCATCGGCATGGGCCGTTCTTCCCTTCCAGGTCCTTGTTGCAGCTCCACTGTGCAAGCTGTTTGCACAGTCTGCTGGAAACCCAGCCCTTCTTTTTCTCTTCTGTGCCTCTTGCCCAGCCCCCCAGTCTTCTTCAGAAGACCACTCCAGAAGCACCAGATGGCTTTGTTGGTGCATGAGTTGTTATCCTGAATGACCCTTTCCAGTAAGGTGGTGAAGTGCTGCTGGGTTAGGTTGTGGGAACTGGGTGGTGAGATAGGAAGTGATTTCTCATCTGGCAGAGAGGATGGTCGCTAAGAGAGGCAGCCCAAGTGCCATGGGGCATTTCCAGGCATACACTGCTTCCTGGAGTGAGCTTGACCTAGGTTAGCTACCCATCTTTCACAGTTCAAGGTGACCACCAGAAGCAGTCTCTTGGTGGTGGTTCCAAATGTTTGTAGTCCCGAATGTTCCCTGGTACATGGTGCTCACAGTTAGGCTTGCGCTTCCTGAGCAGCACTGTTCTGTTGGTGTTGTGCCTGCCCCAGGGATACTCACACTGATGAGGCTCCCCAGGGGCCAGAGAAATGCTCATTTACTGGGTTCTGCTTGGGCAGCCACAGAAGTAGAATCACAGAGTATCCCGAGTTGGAAGGGACCCATGAGGATCACCGAGTCCAACTCTGGTTGAAGCAGTTCTAGGAGTCCTGAGAACTGCCTAATTAAACAGGCAATTCATAGGCAAGATTGGGCAGCCAGCCAGATCTGAAGCTTGCCAAGCAGAATGAGGAACCTCCATATATCTGTGCTTTGTGATAGGAAAAAAAATAGCCCAGTGTCATGTCCTGTATTTGATAGTGGCTTCTACCTTTTAACTGTGAAAGGGCAGAATAAACACGGCGTGGGATTTCCAAGTGCATTTGGCAAATTTTTTATGACATGCATTTTCAGAAGTGTTAGCTTTAAATTGATTTACATGGTGCTTTCCATTGTGCCACATCATCTCTACTTTCCCTTCTCTGGGTATTCATTGTTTTTTTCTTTTTGGGCTCTCATCCTTTAAGTCCTTCAAGAATGTGGATCATGAGGTTCGTGCAAGTTGTGCACCGAGTACCTAAATTAGTCTGTACCATGAGTTTGTCTTTACGGTGGAGGTAGTTAACTAGAAATCTGATGGTTTGTCAACAAACTGTATTTGGGTTGGGTTGGGTTTGGGTTTTTTTTTTCATTTTACTGGTACATTCCTGTCTACTGTCAGACTGGATTTAGAGAGGCAATTATCATCTGATCATTTTTCTTGTTTTCCTGTTGTAAATCAAGATTGATAGTGAGTTAAAGACTGCAGCACTGGTGAATCATATTACTGAAAAAGGAGGCAGATTTTTCCAAAGAAGTAAAATTTTTGAACTCCTGGTAGTTTCAAAAGTCTGAGCGCAGAGAAACCAACTGCTGTTCTGGTCCCTCCACTGGCTCCATCGTCCTGATGGAAGAGTTGGTGGCAGCCCAACATCTGTACTTTCAAGGTCTGAGGCGAGCATGTGAGGGCGTGCAGGGTCACCCCATGGTGTTAGTACTTTGTTGTCTTGCAGGCGCAGGGCACTGTGTTGGTGCTGTCGGATGGTTCTTGGAGAAAGGAGCCAGGAGTCAGGGCTGAAACTGAGTAGAAAAGCGGTGATGGGAAAGGCAGCTTTGAAGGTGCTTAGACTGAAGGATGATTTTGCTTTAAAACTTTTGCTTATTAATAAATGTTCATTTGTGAATCTTGATGTATAGATGACCTGTCATAACCTGTGATCTTCACGGGATACGCATGAGGCTGTTTTGGGTCTCAGGAAGAAACTGCACATGGTGTAAGAACATTGCCGGTTTAGAAAGATGATTGAAGAGCATAAGATTTGGGCTTATTTCTCAGGTTCCTACTCCCTTTTGATTGGGTAATCAATTGGATGCATTTTGTTCTGTGTTGTGTCTGCTTTGCCTGTGACATTAATTGCCAAATGATCTCTCCTGGTCCTTGTCTTGTAAACCTCTCATGTCCAGCTGAGGAGGAGAGTGATGAGTGGCTTTGGTCGGCATCAGACCTCCAGCCAGGGTGAAACCACCACAGGTGAGCAGATATAGAAGGAAAGCTACCAAAGCATATAGAAAGGGGAGGAACATGGATCACTTGGTGGTAGTTTTATGAAAGAAATATTAACATAAATATAGAAAATAAATAGTCATGACAAACAAGGTTCCCTGATCTGTGGACTTTCACCATTGAACTGCAAGAATTTCTAGTTCCTCTTCATTTAAGATTCTTTGGAAAATTCCTGTTGGAGAATGACAGTTGTGGTTCCTGGTGTCAGGAAATTAATTTTCCAGTGTACAACTTGTTAAAGCAAGGTGCTACAACGCTAGCTGACTTACTTTTTTTTTTTTAGGATTTCGGGAAAAGTCCTCAATTTTTTGAAGCCACATGTGATGGCCTGAATGCTGCTGGTAGCCACAGAGGGGTGCTGTTCCTCAGGCCTTAACCTTCACCCTGCAGAGAGGATACCGAGTTAGGGGAAGCATTTTGCAGTTTGCTGGTTCAATCAGAAATCCCGAAAGCTTACTAGGATTTTTTTCCCCCGTGAGTTAATGTTGTTGTATAGACCAAATTGGTGACAATTCACTCGGAGGCTCCATTTCAAAACAAAGCCAGCAGTTACATATTGTCCATTTTCTGAAGTGCTCTGATGCTGAACCTGCTGACTACAGTAATCTTCAGGTCTTATTAAACTCATAACTACATCATATGGATTTCTGCGTGCAGCTGATCAGTACAAGGGCACTAAGTCAGCACATGGTGGGTTTCAGTCTCGTTCCATGTATCTGGAACCATGGGGTTAACTCACAGCTGGTGCCCAGGTCCCACATTTGCACATCTGAGCTTAAATGCTGGTAACAGTGAGAGGTGCTGCTTGTTGTAGCAAAGACGTTGGCTTTCTGTTTGAGCTATGAGGAGAGGCCCTTTTGGAGCCTTTCTTCAGACTGTTGAGGTCAGCTGCTTCAAAGAAAGGAACCCTCTTTTATCCTTCTTCCCTCCCTTCCTCACTCGTATGTGAAATCTGAATTTATCACAAACATTATAAATGTAGCTGAACTGTTTTGTTCCTGAACCGTTTCATTCCTTGTGCCTTTATGTTCTTCTCCAGCAGTATTTCAAAGTGTTAAGGTATTCCATTCTGCCGTGGCCTTTGCTTAGTTTAACTGAAGCATTAAGGCATTATTGTTGTTTTCTTAAGGGCTGTTGATTGTTAGCCCCCACCTCTCCCTTGAACTGGAGAATGAGTCTTCAGCCACAGAACAGGATTTGACAGGCAGGCAAATGTGAGCAAGGAATGGCAGACAGACCTGCATGAGAAGGTCGTAGGAAGAAATACTTTGGTTGCTGTAGATGCAAGGGAAATATTCCTTTAAACTGCTGTTATCTGAAAAAAAAGTTCTGCAGCACAACAGGAATTACCCAGCAATCCGTAAACTGAGTCATACCCATTCAACGTAGAAGGCTGCATAGCTTTTAGGGGCTTTCTGTGTTCCCTGTTGGCAGAAATTTGCTTATAATTACCTCAACTGATAAGGAGAGGCTACACCAGGAGTGTGAAGACTAAAAGAAAGGTGGCTTCCAGAAAGCCAGAAACAGCCGGTGAAGGAGCACATGAAGGAGCACTTTTATTATTGTCTGAATCCAGCTTCTGTTATTTCCCTCTTGCCAGGCAGTGAGCCACCCTCCCTAGCTTCTGTTACCTTCTTCATTGCCATAAAACTGCCAGAAAGGATTGTCTTCCCTGAAAATAGCTCCAGGAAGGGCCAGTGAGTGATAGATACTGGGTGAGGTAGAAGCTGCTCCAGGTGCTTCTTTCCCAGTATACTCACTTCCCAGCAAGTTCCGTGTAACTAAGCCAAAACAACACAAGTGACCTCATCCTGCCATGGGCCTATACACAAAAATGCTCAGGAAACTTTCCAGAATAGCTACTTCCACCCCCCACCCCTTGGGAATATTTTATTATTCCCAGAATTACAAAATAGCCTGATCCTCTTTTCCAGAGGTATCTCTCCAACCCCACACTCCCTCCCTCCCCCACTTCCCACTTGGTCAACACCTTCCCCAGCCAATACCTTTTGTATCTTGTAGGATCACAGAATCATGAAATTGTAGGGGTTGGAAGGGACCTCGAGAGATCATTGAATCCAACCCCCTGCCAAAGCAGGTTCCCTAGAGCAGGTCACACAGGTCAGCGTCCAGACAAGTCTTGACTATCTCCAGAGAAGGAGACTCCACAACCCCCCTGGGCAGCCTGTTCCAGTGCTCCGTCACCCTCACTGTGAAGACGTTGATGCTGGAATCCAGATCCCCAGTCTTGTTTAGGGCAACTAGTTGCAAGAGAGCCTAAATCAACTTCCAGCACAGTCTGTTTACGTCAGCTCACCTCCTGTAAGTACTTGCTGGCATGAATCCCACGTGAATCCTGTTATCACAGTGCTAGACCATCCACTCGCTTCCCACTGCCACTCAAGGTCTACTTGAGTGTTTTTCTCGTAAAACTTCAAGGAGACACTGAGTGTACCACCTGAAGATCCCATATTATCTGGTGTTATGATGCTGATGCACACATTTGCTTCACAGTAGGCAGCTAGCCTGACGTCAGGTCTCAGATACAGACTCCTTCCTGAAGGACCACTATTGGGTGATCCTAGCATGTCAAAAAACTCCTCAAGCGGCTTTCCTGAGGAGGTGGCCATAAAAATCTTTCTTGACACGTCCTTCTACTTGCTGCATTTCTCTTGGTACAATGTAATCTGCTGTTTAAGGTCAACTGAAGTTTCTGGATTTGAGCAGCTACATTTACACAGTTCTGCTCAAAAAATACTTTGCTCAGAATAGTCTTCATGTTCCAGCAAATAACAGTGATATTAGGGTTTTCATTCCTTCATAATACTTTAAAGTTTTTATTAGTGCCCCAAAATTTAGGCTAGTGCTTCATTGTATTGTCTCTGGCTCCCACAGATGCTTGTGGCTTCACTTTTGGGTTGCTTGGCTTTTTCTTTGCTACATGTAAAACAAAAGAAATAATTTAAAAAAATCATGCTGTGCTTGCTGCTGGATCATACAGCATCCGAGTAGCAAACTAGTAGTAGCAAGTATGGTTAGCAATTGTGTTCAGAGGGCTGACGAAGAGCACGCTGATCCAGTCATCCTGACGACTGCTTTTGTGTTTATGTGACTAAAGCACTGTTTGAACATAAAGTCCACCCTTGACTGGTGTTAGATGAAATCAGGCAGTGGTCAAAATACTCAGTTTTAATGCAGAACTTGTTTAAAAATCGATGACTGAAGGCTTTTCCAGATGCAGCAGCTACACAGTAGAAGCTGGGTTATTTCCAATGCCCCTGTGCGGCTCTCTTCTAACAAACTGACTCATGTGTCCCGAAGTTGTCATCGCTTTGTGAGACCAAAACAGTGAAGCTCAGAAAACTTGCTCATAATTACAGGTTGGGCAAACAGACAAGGCACAGTCAAAGCTATATTTAGCATAAAACATCACTCCAGGTGAAGGAGTTCCAGTGAAAGATAACTTCTTGCCATATGAAGGCAAAACCCTTGTGCACTCTTAATTTCACATCTCGTTGGGTCAGGCAGAAAGCTCGCAGTCAGCGCGAGTGCAGTGGACAGCTTCAGTTCCGTTTGACCGTGACGCTCCAGTGCTGAGATTCTGCATCTTCCATCAGCCTAGGTTTTCTCCTGGGTTGGTATTTCTCTCGCAGGACAGTGGCCAAGCTACATCACTGCTGGCAGAGCCGTGGCCAGACCTCCTCACCAGTATGTTGGTTCATCAGTGAAACACTAACTGGCCTTGGACTGGAGGTTTGTGTCCTTTTCTGATACTTTAACAAAATCTCTCTAGTGCGTTCCAAGAGCTTTCTGAAATACAGCTCATGCTAATTAAACTGATTTCACATGTTAGGGCCATACTTACCTATCTCAGGGTTTTTAATTGTCTTAACAGGCCAGAAACTTTTCAGGCCTTTAAAGTCTATTTGTAAGCGCTGGCAGAGTAGAACTGCCCTTTACAAGTGCCAAAATAATTACCAAAATTAATGGTAGTTGTTTCTTTTCCTTGCTGGGAACTTTGTATTCCTAGCAGCTTCCAGGTCTGGAAGAGAACAACTGATTCGTGGTAGTTTGGCCCTGATGCTACTCGTAAAGAATGTTTAAAACTATCAGAAGGACTGTGAGCTCCCTCATTCCCAGGAGAGCACATCTTCCGAATGCTTTAAGCTGTTTTTTTTTCTCTGGGTCTTTTTAGTCAAGAAGGAACTTCCCTCAAAGTCTGAGCTTCAGTCTTGTTCATTCTGCTTTTGAAAACCCAAGTCCAACTCTTCTTTTGTCCTTACTTGTCCTCATGTACCTTTATCTTAAATTGTCCTTCCACCAGGTTGCAACATGAAAGGTCTGCCCTGTTAATCTGTGGTGAAGCTGGAAGGTAGACACCTCGGGGAGCTAACAAAACCTTTGTTGTACCATACACAGAGGTTGCTTTAGGAACTGCTGACTTTTGCTCAGACTTTATTTCATCTACATTCTGTCCATTGCAATTAAGACTTCATTTGAAGGCAGCTCTTTTGCTGTGTTTAACTAGGCAGAGAGCAAAGCTGCTTTGCAATGTAACCTTTGAGGAAAGGAAGACAGGACACTTAGAAGGAGAAAGTCTTTAGGCCTAAGGCACTTGCCTTATAAATTTGGGGAGGAAGACATGGTTCTTCCTCTCTTCAGAAACCAGGAACTGTCCATCAAAGATCTTGATAGGTTGTTTGAACTGGTGCTTAAAGGCAAGAACTGAGAGAATGTTCTAAAGGCTGCAGAGTTTGTTTGCATTAACAGAAAGGAATGGCTACCATTTTGGGGGGTGAAAAGTCTAAATTATTTGGCTGTTGCCTTTTCTGGTTCAAAGGGAAATGTTTTAAAGCCGAAAATTTTTCCTGTCCTCGCAGCTGCTTAAAGCACTGAGGACTATTAGTGTCTCAGAATTCATTTCTGCTTCTGTCCTCCATGTAATCCAGTTCCAATATAAACACCTGCTGGACAAATGAGGTTGCACATTACCTTAAGCAGCTCCTTTCACCTTGAAGTTACTGCTAGCTTTCTTCCCAAGTTCCATGTTCAGAGCAGCAGGCCCTGGCTTGTCAGTAGCTTAACTACATATTCTTTATTTTGCATGCAGTGAGAGACTTGTTTGCCCGGTTACTCGGAGGGAAATTGCATACAAATCCAAGCTGAACATTTCAAGACCTTGCATGATTCTAGAAATACCCAAATGTTAAGAACAAAGGAGTTCCAGGAGGTTCCTATTTCAGAGATCCCTATCTTCAAGCTTCTGCTGGTGGCAGCACGGAAGGCAGCAATCTGACAGTTGTAAAGATTGTGGTTACATAATGCCAGCTAGAAAAGCGGTCGTTTAGTCTTAGTTATTTTTTTTTAACCCTCACCATTCATCACATACAAATACTCCTGGTAGCATCAAGGTTTTAACCAAAATAGGGTTCTTACTCCCTTAAAGGATGGGTTCCAATAAAAATCTGCTGCTGCAAGTTTTAGTGCCACTGAGTCACAGGAAAATGTGTGTCTAATGTCTCTTCATGCTTTCTTGAAACAGGTTTGTTTTTACCTGGCTTTAGCTCAGATGAATATTTGTAGGCACTGGGGTTTGCCTTAATGTTAATGAAGGGAAACAGGCACTTTAAAGGGACAGGTAACTCCTATCTAAAAATAGTCTTAAGTTCTTGTTCAGACCTATACAAGAACGGTGTGACAGAGGTATGGGTGTAGCACAAACGCCAGTAGCTGCTACTATGCCCGATACTTGGAAACTTCAACTGTGGGCATTTTTTCCCAGCACTTTGCTATACAGCAAATATTTGAGTGGGTGGCAGTGTGCAACCCTGAAAATGACTTTGAATTCTCCACTGCTACACAAACCCACGCCGCTGCGAAGCCCGGTTTCATCTGCAGTGAAGCTTCTGTTAACACAGGGCCTGTGTGCAGTAAGTACATTTTGGCATGAAGGCTCCCGCCGCCCAGCGGATTCACGCGTGAAAATACCAGGAGAACAGACTTAGAGCAGACAGATCTTGAAAAAAGCAGTATTTATTTTAAAGTACAACCCAAAGTTGTATCTGTAGGAAATGCACGAGATACCTTGTTTCTTCCACAAGTCTTGGCTGTGTGCATTTCAGTTCAACTTAAAAATGCATTCAGGTTTACAAATGTACAAACAGCACGGAAAGGTTCTTACAGTCTCCACAGAATGCGCTTACATTCAGCCGTTTTGCTCTTAAGGTTTTGTGTTGGTTTGGTTGGTTGGTTTTGGTTTGGTTTGTTTTTTGTTTGTTTTTTACATTCTTAGAACCTGTGTTAACAAAGACAGCCTTATTTTAAAAAAATACTCTGCATTTTAGCACAAAGTGCTTCTTGATTTTAAATTAGAACTTGAAGGATAATACTGGAAAAAATTTAAAAACCCAAACCAGTACTTTTCATAAAAGTATTGCATGCCAGGACCATTTTATAGTTCAAATTGTTTCCCAAATAAAAATGACAGATGGTAAAATACGAAACCAGTGAAATTGTTAAGATTTACAGGCTTCAGCTGTAGTTAGGATTTGTGACCACACCCAGACTTTTTCAAGCTTATCTGCAATCTCACACAATCATATTGCAGGACAGACTTCAAAAAGGAGCAAGTGATGAAAGCATGACTGGTAGGGAAGGAGGGGGGAAGAAGGAAAAAAACCCCAAAAAACAGGGAGAGTGAGAGAGAGCAAGAGAGAGAGCGAGAGAGAGAAAGAGAGAAAGGGGGAGGGTGGGGAGCAAGGACCAGCAACAGCCTGAAAATGATGTTTCAAAAATTTGAATTTAGAATTGTATCATGACCTGGATAAGAGTTTATTTTCCTTAACTTCAGTTTTCATGAGGGTAGTGTGAATTAGACCAAGGATCTGAACTTCTTCTTCCAATCGTTGGGCTCCAAATTCTCCAAGGATTGTAGGTCTGTCCCATGTCTTCAGCAGGATTGGCAACGGTGGCGGCAGCGGGTGGAGGAGGAGCAGCAGTGGAGTTTTCACTACCCATGAGATCAATGCCTGACAACGTGTTTGTTGGAGTGGTGAAGGGAAGGCCACTGTTGAGATTACTTGACCAAATGGAACTGCTGAATGGAGTGGTAGACCACAGGCCACTTGGGTTGCCAAGGATCGACTGCAGGAAAGGAGGAGACAGATAAGTAGCAGTTCAGTAACCTCTATTTTCACCTGGCTTATAAGCCCCCCTGCAAGACCCCTATCTAAGCAGCAGCAAGCCTGCTGTGGAACCTCTTCTGTCTTCACTGCAACAGGGAATTTGTAACTCCCTTTACTAGAAGCTTTCCCAGAGAAACCACAGTACACACAGTCACGGAACGCACCTGGCAACTGAACAGGCTGCAGAGCACAATTACATTACATGCTTTTAAGCTGTTTCCGTTTGAGCTTATACATCCCCATACCATTACTAATTTAAGCACTACTAGCATTCAAGCTTTTAACACACAAGGGCCAAAAAGCTGAAGCTTAAACTCATTAAAATGAGGGAGATAAACATGGCTCAAGTCCCAAAAAACCCAACACAAGTCAGGTTGCAATGGATGCTAACAGCGAGGTCTGCTCCTTGATAATTGTTTGGGGAGGGTTTTTTTGCTGTTCGCAAACTTCTCTCCTTGAATTCCGACATTTCTTCTACAAAACTGTGTTCTTTGGATGAACCTACCTCTGTTCAACCCCACTGTACCTCCCCATGTTCACAGTATATGCTTTTTTCCCCTATCCAAAAGTTCTCCAAGATGAAGGGAGAGGAGACTGGAGAACTGGCCGTTTGTCACAGAGTTCCAGGAAGTCTGTCCTGGCTCAAGACATCTGGAAGTCGATGACAAAAGGTCACGGTGTGGATGCAGGTGTGCTGCACAACATGTCACAAATGCATATGGGATGCACAGGACAGGTACAACATGCCCAGAGAACACAGGCAGAAATGAGCAAGGCCCAGGTTTTGTCAACTGCTTTATTAAAGCCCGAACAGTAGCAAGCCACAAGCAGAGGAATCTAACCCATGGTGTGGTGGAAAGTGATACCCGGAAGCAGCCAAAGATGGAGATGAGAAAGGTTAGCGTAACTTTCATGCTAATATTAGCGCAGAACCTGCTACATGTAGGCTTAACGCACTACATACCTCAGCGCCAAAAGATTTAATGTACATATGCTGTAAATTCAATTTGCAAATATACAGTAAACTTGATACATCCAAAAGGCAGTGGACTTGTTGAGTATGTGCTGTAAGGTACAAACATCCTTATGTTTGGATTTACTGGGTGGAGATGGGACATCCCTTCCCTGCCCTCAGATTATCCTCTCTGCCCTCAGATAATGCATGCTAAAGGTTAACCAGTATCAGTGTTTTCTGCATCTGAAGGTTAACATAAAAATCCCTTTAGAAAAGTAAACAAGGTGGACTCTGAAAGTGACTTTGTTCCAGGTTTTTATTTCCTCCCCTGGAATGAAGAAGATACGCTTGGTCAATCCTACCTGAAGTTGGTTGGATGCCAACACACTATTCCTTACGAGGGCCGGACAGGAATTTTGAGCATGCGCAGGGGTAGGTCACTGAGAAGTTGAGCCAAACTATGGTCACGGTTTATTTATGTTATAGAACTAAATGTTTATATTCAAGCTATACAAGCATAAGACTCCTAAGCCCAGAGCAGGAAATCCTCACTCTGCTGCTCAGACACCAACCCTAACATACTAAAAGTCCACCCTACTACCTGCTGTGGGTAAGAGCTAGGGATTCCTACATGTCCCAAAAGTGTTTGGGAGAGCCTGCTAGAAAGGTAGTTGCTTATAACGGGGAAGCAGCCAGGAAAGGAGTGGTAGAGAGAGTGCCTTCTGTGGCCTGCTACTCTCTTTCAAGGCTGGTGGAGGGAGCTACAAAGTGGCTGGCAGACACAGGGAAATGGGGAAAGAGGAATGAGGGACTGTGGTTAGAAAGAAATTTGGAAAGAAGTACCAGCAATGCAGCAAGGCCTGAGGGGGAGATGGGACTCGGAAGTCTAGTGCTATTTAGTACGGAAGCAGAGTTACACGTAAGATGGGAAAGCGAGAGTAAGGAAGATGATTAAAACCAACTCCCCGGAAACCTTCCTAGAGGTAACACAGAAGCCACAATATAAGCACTGTGTGCAAGATTGGCTTCGGTTCTCGTGCCAGAAGGAAGAAAAGGTCAGG
>VXBZ01010472.1:139716-166086 GCA_013399135.1 Heliornis fulica | reverse complement strand
CTGGTCTGGTGTACCAGACCAGGGCCCTGACCTTCTCTTACCTAGCACTCTTCCTGTCACCGAACCTACAGCAAGGAGGTTCGGTGACAGGAACAGACAAGCTTTCCTGTTCTGGCTCTCCATGAGCACTTGAAAAAAAATCACTCTGATTAAGAGGCTTTGAACATTTCAGTCTCTCTGCTGCTTCCTGTTTGTTAAATGATCTTGAATAAGCTCCTAAAATGCTTCCCCCCCACGCCCCAAATCAAAGTACTTGAAGTACTTATAAAGTACTGATAATTCCTCTACACCATTTGCCTGGCTTCCATCTAGATGCTTCCTGAAGTACACTTCCAACTATTTTTCAGAAGCAGACAGGAAACAGGTTCACAGTTAGGAGCCAGAGAGAGTGTTCTGGTTGTCCTCAATGCTCTACCACATGCTGAGGAATCTGCCCTCCATGTGACAAGAAGAAAAATCTCTCCTTATGTAGTTGTAGTGAGGTTACAGCTATGGTTGTAACTGCACAACAAGGGCAGGATCAGTGCTTGAGTGTCTATAAGAAGCTGTGTGACCTTCTTCGGCTTTCCTTCCCCTAGTCTTCCCCCGCTCCATCTGAACTGCTACCAGGTGAAGTAAACACTGCCTCTTAACTCACTACAAAAACATTTTCAGAAGACAAGATGAAGAATGATTTCAGCTGGCACTGAAGACAGCTGTTGTGGTGTAAGTTTTATTCTGACAGATAGAGAAGCACCGGGATGAGAGACCAGCACTACAATCTGTGTAAAGTTTTTTTTTATCTTGGGCTATACTCAAGATCTTCAAAATTAACAGTCAGTTCCCCTTATGCTCAGTCATTCAGTGCTTTTTTTTTAAGCTGAAAATAATACATTTTATGTATTTCAATATTTTTTGGGGGTCATTTTGTTAATATACAAGTTGGTGCAACACTGAATTCAGTAAGCAGAATCTAAGTCTGAAAATTATCATACTGGCTACTCTAATTGTCCATCAAACTGGAAGGAACAGGGGCAGTATCCAACCATGGCACAGGAACAGAACATCTCCATCTACAACCCTGAAGTATGTGGGAATGGAACACACTTCTAAGTGTGTCAAGATGCTCTTGGGAGAAATATTTTTATGTGAAACAATTTACAGATTCATCATCTGCATGTGAGTGGACTAATCACACTTTGTCCGACTGCCACATCAGCTGTGAGAATGATGAATACATGTAACTTCCCTTTCCCTTCATTCTTCAGTTGATTTTGTTTTTCATCCAAATTTAAAAAACCTTGAAATAAAATTAGATGGGACACACAGAACGAGTTGGTGACAGTAATAAAACACTGCACTTGGACTGAATACTTACTGCCGTTGTATGAGTGGGGGAACTTGAGCTTGTTGGCCAGGAGGGTACTGAATCTGTAGCTGAAGGATCCCAGATGGATGACGGAACATTATTGAATTCACTCCAGTTTCTCTGAACATCCTGCCCATAAGCAGATCGAGCTAAACCAAGTTTGCTAAAAACTTCTAAAAATAAAATGAAATAAAAGTGAGTGCATTGCTCTTCCTCTTTTTCCAAGAGCCACAGTAGACTAACAACCTTCACTGATTTCCCATAGCTTCCTAACACGTCCTGCTGCAGTGCAAAAGCTGAGATTAGAGAAGGCCACACAGTACAGTAATGCACATCTCACCTGACATGCCCTCGATAAGGCAGCGACTACGAAGTTGAAATCATGGTTATACCTGGGAAGAGTTACACACTCGCTGTGTGTAATTCAGTACCAGCCGACGGGATTGGTTTGGTTCCTGGTAACCAGAAGAAACACAGCAATACCAAGAGTCCCAGCAGTTCCTCCTAAGTTAACAGCAAGTGGCGTAAGCAGCCAGGCTGGGGGAGCCTCTCTTATAATCGCAGCACACCCTGCCCAGGTAACTCCTGGGTGGGATGCGGCACTGGCTGTACCCCAGCCCAGCCCCCACCTCTGCTACAGGAGGAAAGGGCAGCACCAGCGCTCGTGGTTTGCCTGCTCCCCACGCACAGAAGAGATCCCAGGCATCTTACTGTCATCCCACAGAGTCACTGGTGCCCAGTGTTGCTGCTGATGCCAGAACCCAGCAGCAGCAGCCGCTACTGATAGCGCAACACCCGGCATTTTTCAGCAGACACACTGTTTTTTCAGCAGATGGAATTTTTTCAGTAGAATCACCATCCGTTTTCCAAATGCCACATACAAATTGCTTTGCTTATCATCTCTTGCAGACACCTTAAATCTGTTGTACATCCCCAAACATGGTGTACAAATCCAGAATAAGGACGCAGAGCATCCATGCCCTACAATATAGCCTGCCTGCACCAAGGCCTGTCTCAGTAATAGCTTAGGGAATGTGTCCCTAAGTATTTAAATACTGGAATTAATGGCTGGTTTTAGGATGCATCAGTTTACCATGCTGCTCTACAAACACTAGAGGAGAACGTGAGGAGAGCAACATGAGGAACTGGCTACTGCCTCGTTTAGAGAACTATAATGTTATGCAGGTGTTAAGTGCTCAAGAAACCACAGATCCAGTTGCTCACTGTTGAGACCCACAGTAAAGCTTCAAGGGTGGGGGGATGGAGAGAAGGAAGACTTAGGGAAAAAAAACCAACACATTTTTCTGATACTGAAAAATTTCAAAACTAAGTTATTTCCACCCCAACAAGCACTCTAAAGAGTTTCCACTAACTCTCTCTGGGCTGAAACACACAATACACCATCAAGCTTTTAATGCACTTTTGCTCATAGCCATTGTTTGAGGGGGGAAGGGACTGTCTGTACACTGTCTGTACATAGACCAGTGGCATGGAGACAGAGCACTTCTTCACCTGTAGTTTAATACAGAAAATATTCAAAACAAAAACTCACCTCCAGTCAAGTTAAAAGAATGTCCAAATGCCGAGAATGAGTTGAGAGGTGTAAAGTCAGGACTGCTTGGATTGCTGATAGGACTCCACAAACCCGAACTAAATATCATGGAGTAATGGGAAAGCAATACACAACTCATTAACACAGTACTACTGACAATATTAACTTATTGATCTATATACAAATGTGTACGTACAAATGCATGTGTGTTACAGGCTGGTTTGGGTTGGAAGGGACCTCAAAGCTCATTAGTTTCAACCCCCTGCCATGGGCTGGGACACCCTCCACCAGACCAGGCTACCCAAAGGCCCATCCAGCCTGGCCTTGGACACTGCCAGGGAGGGCGCAGCCACAGCTTCTCTGGGCAGCCTGTGACAGGGCCTCAACCCCTCACAGGGAAGAATTTCTTCATTATATCTAACGTAAATCTACCCTCTTTAGTTAAAAGCTGTTACCCCTTGTAAACAGTCTCTCTCCAGCTTCCATGTAGGCCCCTTTAGGTAGTCACGTTGTAATAAGGTCTCCCTTCCTTTTGTTTTAACAAAAATACCATGAAATACCACTTTCCTACCCAACAGTATCTATTTTGATCATTTTTTCAGAAAAGTCATAGGGCCTGAGCCATAGAGCAGTTTTCTGACAAGCAGATAGCATTTAGAACCAACCAGAAGGGATACAAGAGCCCTGGTTTGTGGGCAAACTTTCTGAAATGACATAGGAATTAACTGGAACTGCTGATAAACATTTACAACATCAAACTAAAACCCCACCCACCAACTTTGCTCAGAAAAGCAATTCCTTTGCATACTGAAACTTGAATTCAAGTCTCTTTCCCATTCCAGAAAGGATACCAGACGCTCACTGTTTTACAGCTGAGGCAGACTCACTGCCAAAGTATGTCAGAAGAGACACGTGCCTTGGGGAATGTGACTGAGCGCAGCTCTCTTCTGCTCCTGCTTGTAACACCAAGTCCAGCTATAGTTCCCCTCGCAATATTAAGACTGGGAGTGAAAGATACTGCTGAGCAAGACAGTCTGCTGGCAAATTAGCTCAAGTGACCTTGGGTCATGCTCTCCAGTAGTGAAGGAGCTGGTTCCTCACTGTTTGGATGCTCAGGGAACACGAGGTTGTTGAGTTATGGGGAATGAGGCGGGGGATATCCTCATAGCATTCAGAACATCCTTTCTCTACTTTTGAGTCACTAAATTTTAAGTTCTAGATTTTTTTTTGCAAGGTGGGAGATGCTGTGCCCAGACTTTAAAAAAAAATTTAAAAGGAGGAAAAAAAATATATATTAACAGTTTACACTGTCTTTTCCAGGGAGCCAGGTATTTGCCTAGAGAATATAAAAATTACCTGTCAGAACCATCACTGTCAACAACTGTGTGGGAAATGCTGATATTGCTGGAAACATCTGTCTTGCTTGGAGAAACCTTTGGTAAACCACTGCCACCTGCAAGAATATATAATTACAAAATGAGTAAAAGAAAAACCTCCATAATATTCAGGAAATGTTCAAGAATATTTATAACTATAAACTGGTTCAAGTACCTGGGCTCTTGTCATAACCTGCAGCTACAGCAGCAAAGGTGGGGTTACCATTCCTGCCGGGAAGGGAAGCTGCCTTTGCCAGTTTATGCTTGGTACCATTAGGCTGCTTGCTTTTCATTTCACTTAAAGAAGGGAAAATAATAAAAAAAGGGGTGGGGGGAAAAGGAAGAGTAACATTTTATACTTCAGCACTTTGGTAAAAAAGCAGCAAATTAGGCTAGCATTCATGCAAATGTTATCAACAGCTCAACAGTTCATGTAGTCGCATATTTTTCCAATCTACCAAGTTGTAAGAACCCCCAGAAATACATAAATAGTGTGTTAAGATCTGCACAGTGATATCTGCAGAAAGGCAGTTTCCATGGGAAGAGGAAACGGGTCTGAGAAAGGGGAGATGCGCCACACGAAGCACACGGGCTCCAGAAGCACTCTGCGCTTGGGAGATCAGTAGGAGGTGAGGTGCAGACTTGGACTCACTTGCTGCAGCTGCTGTTCACGATGCTGCTGTAAGTGCCTCCTCGTGGCCCAAAAGCTAACGCTGCGGGAGGAGGAGGAGACGGAGAGGCAGGTGTGGGCGAGTGCTGTCGCTGTTTCAGGAAAGCATCTGCATTCATGGTTTGTAGAGAGAGTTTATAAAGGTTGTCCGTAGCTATAAAGAGAAACGCAAGACACCTTGTGTAGTATTTACTTTAACACAAAGGCTTCTCGAACTTCTGCTGTCCTTTCTGTTCCAATTATTTGAATTCTGAGAGAAGGCTCCGGGGAGATCTTATTGCAGCCCACCAGTACCTGCCAGGGCCTACAGGAAAGCTGGGGAGGGGCGGTTTACAGAGGCAAGAAGTGACAGGACAAGGGGTGATGGATTTAAACTGAAAGAAGGGAGATTTAGATTAGGTATTACGAAGAAATTCTTCTCTGTGAGGGGTTGAGGCCCTGGCACAAGCTGCCCAGAGAGGCTGTGGCTGTCCCCTCCCTGGCAGTGTCCAAGGCCAGGTTGGATGGGGCTTTGGGCAACCTGGTCTGGTGGAGGGTGTCCCTGCCTATGGCCAGGGGATGGAACTAAGTGAGATTTGAGGTCCCTTCCAACCCAACCAGCCTGTGGTTCTATGTTTATGACAAAGGCCGTTCCCAGTGATGGAAGAAGTAGCTCCTCCTCTATAATGACCAGTCACTATTTGGGTTTACTACCTATTTTCAGAGATTGTACTGCAATAAAAACTCCAAATAAACTGATTTGTATGGAAGAGAGAACCTTCTAAGTGAGTGCTGTGAGGAGGGATGACTTTATGTTTGCATACAACCAAGAGGAAGGCGATTTGGTTCCCACACAAGGGACTTAAAATGCAACCAAAAACTTTTTAACAGTGCCCCACACTAACCACTGCGTTAAGGCAGTTTCAGTGTTCCCTCTCAAGGACAAATCATGTCATTAGTCTCAACTTTGGCTGCAGCAGACCTGATCAAGCAAAAACCCCATCTGCTGTAGAAAATACATTTTGTTTTCCCACGGCAATTCTCATTTCCTCAATTTCCTTGTCAGCTTCTGAATCCTGTTCTTCACTGAAAAGCCACAGAATAACCCGTGTTCTGCCCACGCTGGTTTCAAACCTGCCAGTTCTTACCCGACGCTGTCAACATGAGGCCTACAACACTAAATAGCAGCACAGCCAGCAGTGAAACGAGACACAAAGATCTAGAAACAGCCTCGGCCCACCTAAGGGTATTCACTGCAGAAGAGTAATTCTGTCATCCTCTAGCAATTACTTACAGCTGTCAGCTTTGTGAAGAGGCACAGAGTCCCACTCTGGTGGTGGAGAATCCTTTTCCCCTTCTGAGCTGCTGGTGTTTCCCAGCTCCTGTCCAGAACCACTGGGGAGAAGTTTTGCTAATACCGACGGCCGGCTCTCCAGTAACTTACTGCTCGGACCTATTCAAACAACAGACAAGAATCAAGTTTGTCAATCAGAAACTGAACAGCTTTCCTCTCACACCAGACTCGGAGCAAAGCACTCAAGAGGGGTCACAAACAAACAAATCACACTCCAGAGGTATTTATGAAAAACAGCCTCATGTTACCTCTCATTTTGGGGAGGTTTCTTGATTTAGGCCCATTTGTCAAAAGATGCTGTGTAGGTATCTTGGATGGAAAGGTTTTGCGCTGCTTGTTTTCCAGTGGGGGAGTATAAGACAATTCCAAGGAACTAAATGAAGACAAAGATCCAATTTTTTTCAAGCTCACTGAAGTGCTGAAGATTTTATACACATATATGTATGCGTATTTATATATATATGTATATACCTATATGCTATATATGTGCCATACGGTCTTAATAAAGAATCATCTCCTGTGGCTTTCGCATGTCAAACCTGTGCTCATCTTCAAAGCTATTCATTAACAGAGTTCTGCACTTCTCCTGTATGCAACTCCACCCTGGCCAGCCCTTGCTCATTTGCTAACCACACTGCCGCACACATTTATTGGGACTCATTCACCTTCCAGGAGAAGCTTTCATCCTGGAGCTCCAGGATTACAAAACCTGTTGGTTATACAGAGGCAAACAAGAGATGGCAACTGCCATTTTTCTACTTTGCCTCCAATCACTCTCACTGGATCCCGTTCCAGATATTCTATTGCCTTGAATGTACATGATCATCTTTTAATTGATGACATAAAACTATTGAAACCCAACAGATACTTTTGGCTATATAACTGTTTTTTTCCTCCAGCTGATTATGTCTCTCAACCTTTCTAGGGAGGAATTACTTTACCCGTGTCTCACAGAAGAATTCCAAACCACCTCTCATCATGGCTTTTGAATACTGTCACATGCCATGAACTTGTGATTTAGATGACAAATCAAAGCAGATACTGGCGAGAATAACTAAGATGAGGAGGAGGCTTTGCCAAGCAAAGTTTCCTGAAATATTTTGGAGAAAATTCATTTATACTGCTGACCAATCCAAGTTAGTCATGTATTAATTACCAATACCCCATGCCTCAACTTGGTAAAGTTTACTACTTGGTATTTGGATGTCGATCTGATTTCAGAATAATATTTCAGAATGAACCAGACAGAACAGGACCAAGGTTCTTCATTTTTCCCCTTTCTATAACTGGTGATCAACCACCTGCCAGTAAGGGAATGGGACTGGCAGCAGTAACAGCCTCCTTTACTAACACATCCAAGACTCTGGGCTTACTCTACCATCTGAAAAAGAAAATTGCCTGGTTGGACTGTCACCAAGGACAACTACAGGAACTCATGTTAATGCTGGCTTGCTGGGCTGCCACCAGAAGCTCCTGTTGAAACATGAACCCAACTTTGTCTGTGTGATACCTGTTACAAAAAGTTCAACATTGCTTAGCCTGATTTTCTTCTCTGGACTTAGTTTATTTCTGCACTGTGCTCCTATTAAATAATTTATTATTTACAAGCTTCAGATATTCCCTGCTATCAGGGAGGAAGAGGAAGCTGCTTAAAAGCTATGTGCTACTGGCATTAACTAGACTGGCAGCCCCAATAGTAGAATACAGAGATTTTTATCAATCCACCCTCCCTTCAAGCCTGATGCCGCCTCCACTACAAAGCCCTTGCTATGCTTACCTGGTTTTCCCATCTGCAGGGATTTCTTTCTTGATACTCGTTAGCAGTTTCTTAGCTTTCTGTTTTACTTGGACTATTTCATTTTCAGTTTTTTCTGGTATAACCTTTCCCTTCTGTTTTTCAGGTTCCTATAAAAGGCATTGTAGCAACATGTTAATGTTCGTGAAAAGTCAAGTCCCTCTTGCATCGCAACATGCACAGTACAAACGGGCCCGAGGAAAGAATGCTATTTGAAAACATGCATTTTCACAGCAAAGAAGGTATCTTTCTACTACTTAGTGAGTATACCTGCTAAATGTGGTATGTATTTTTTTCCTTTTTGGAAAAAGAGAAATTGAAATACCTAGCAAATTTCTGTGCTTCAAGCAGATCAGATGTTGGCAAGTACACAGATCCTTATGCCACAGCATCCAAGTCTACTTAAAAACATGCCTGTTTGTACTGAGACCTACCCTGCAGTCCCAGACATCTAAAACAGACTCTTCAACAAAACAAAGAATGGGAGCAACCCCACCATCTATTATTTATATTTTTAAACCATTCTGCCAAGACTTTCTGGACACTAACACACTGCCACCAGCTATCCTGAAGAATCAAAAGTGATTTTTCAAATGGAAGCTTAGTAAACTCTAACTTTTAAAATATGTATTTCTCTTTTCCTCCAGATAAAAGGTTTCAAAGTTGAAACTTAAGACACATCAAGATTTAGGCTTGGCTTGCTTCTCTTCTCTTGCTTCTCACCTTTGCCTCGTTGGGTTACCCAGCACGTGCTCTAGGACAAAATATTTAAGACAACTTGTCCAATACACAAGTTGTTAAGAGCATTACAGCATGTAACCCAGCTGAGTAGAATGAAGGTGCAAGTCACCACCAGTGAACTGATGCCCTCTGTAAGTGATGAAATGAATGGGTTCAGCACCCACCACATTTATAAAGTAAAAGTAGTGTCCATACTTTGGCATTTTATTCTGCAAACAGACCAAGCTAGGAGCATGCAGTGGGACAAGTGCCACAGTGCTGCTGGGAACTGATGGCTTATTCAGCCACAGTCACTTGGGCACTTTCAGTCCTGCATGAGACTGCATGATTCAAGCATGTTCTCACTCAGAGGAGCAGACTTCGGGAGAAGAAGCAAAGGCAAGGACTGGGAAAGATGTTTCTAAATTAAAATTCTTTCTTTGTTGGGTATTCAAGTATGTAGAACTTGGGGGTGGAGAGGAAGAGACTCTATTCCTGCTCTCATGAGTGGCCTGCCAGATACAGAAGAGCCTCCTTTTACAAGCAGCACCATACCTCTTTGAGAAGTGGTTCTGTATCTGGGTTGGAAGTTTCGGTTGTGGTTGAAGAACTGTCATCATCTGCCAAGGAATCTTTCAGTTCATCCTCCTGTTGTTTTCCTTTCCCTCTTCTGTCCTTTTCTTCCCGCTTCTTCTGTGGCTTAGCCTTGCGCTGAAGTGTTTTCCCTTTCCCTAGGAAGATACGGATGCTTCAGATTCTCAGCAGCAGTACTCAGAGATGGGCTAGTTCACCTCATTTTGGAGGCTAAACTCCTAGATTAAACCTATGAAGTCTGTTAGGACACACCAGCCATTTACAGCCACTTCACACCAAATGTGAGCGACAGCATCAAACCTGAAGAACCCTGATCTCCTAATGGCACTGTCTCCATCTGAGCCCTACATCCATTACCTCTCCATGGGCTCCTGGCTACCTGTAATTGTGTCCTGCTCTGTTCCCAGCATTCCATTTAGAAACTTAAGAATCCAATTTGACAGACTGGATTTAAAAACGAACTTCAGAAGTTGGTACAAGCTTTATCATCCAAAAAAAAAAAAAAGATCAATTAAACCAACCCACACAATTTGCAGTAGGACTAAAGCAGATGAGAAAAATCACTTACAGTATTTGTCTAGCAAAGATGTAAAACATCACAACCCCCAAAATCTGAAATCTCACACCCAACTATAATATCTCCCCTTGACACAGGTTATTCTTCCAGAGTGTGCTACTCTAGGAGGTATGACGGAGCCAACTGTAAAATACTTTGGCTGGACACAACTGAAGTGTTACTGCATCTCAAAGCAGGGGAAAATGATGCATTAAACACTCCAGGGGATGTTTAATCAATTTTCTTGAAGCAACCCACAGATAAATAAATAAATAAACAAACAAATAAATAAAGCAAGCTGCTCAAGCAGCTGACTGTTTTTCCTGCAATGTCTGCAGGCGAATAGTGTAAGTTCAAAACGTAGAGGTTTAAGAACTTTCAAAATCAAGCCAGAGGTCCTGGCTTGCAAAACAAGCAGGGTTCAGCTCCTGGGGAGTAAAACAATTACCCAGAAAAACATCGATACAGAGAAACTGTGCGTGTGTGGTCATCATCACCTTATTGTCTCGCCTCATACTCTCCTATAGGATGAGAGCACTCTAAATGCTCCTATGCCTTTCATCAGATGCAGTGCAGGTCTTTCCCAATGAGACGCTGCCCTTCAGCCTCAGTGTTCCCATTTATATTCCTCCCAGTGCCTGCCTACTACTGCGAGGACAGACTGCCTACAGCTCCCTCATGTAACAACCTGTGCTGAGGAAGTGGATTCAGCCTCTTCTGGGGATTGTATCAGCTCAAGTCGGAATTGAGTCTGGAAGCACAATGACAGCTGTCATCTTTCATGTGGCAAAATGTCCTTCGGGGAAGGTTTGCACCAAAACATAAATTTGCCTTCAGTATTTTGGCAAACACCAGATACATCAAAGGGCACTGCCTTCAAACTCTGGTTTTTTGAGACTTAATATAAATGTTTTCTGTATCAAGATCAACTAAAAACTCTGGCAATAAAATATTCTTTTGCAAGTGGATGGAAATAAAAGCATAAATACAAGTAGCTCTTGGAAATTTTCTAGAGGTTGGCTTATACCTTATCAGGTGCTTTTGCCTCAGAAGGCCTCACTCTAAGATTCGTGCCAAATTCAGCCCACAGATTTGCTAAACAGGTTAATGTTCATCATTAGAAAAATCTATTTCAGATATTATCATGACATAAAAATACACCGTAAAGCATCTGTTAAATAAAAATCTGATGTAGACTCCGCAGCAGCCTTCTAGTGCCCCAGCGTTAGAAAACCGAAAGACAAGACTATAAAGAGGGGAATCCAGCCCAATTTTAATTCAGAAGCCACTGCTTCTGCAAATGTTTGTGACTGGCTCTAGCTATTTATATAAATACAAATATCAGTGTGTGTATGTAGATCCAGATAGACAGTGGAACTTCCCCTATGGTTTTCCGTTTCCATTTGCCCTCTTTAGAAATGTACAGTTTATTTGGTGTGCTGAACTTTCATAACTCAAGTGAGAGCTTGCAGATTATTTTGGTGGTTTGGTTGTCTTTTTTTAATAGGGCTTCCCCAAACAGAAGTCTACATGCATAATTCTGATTTACTTATCTAAAGATGATGACGAGGGCAAGAAAACCATCTGGATTGCAAAATGTAACATTCGTAATACACTTGCAATATAGAGTGTGTTTAAATATTCAATATACCGCCATGTCAAAGTGCAAATGATGCAAAGCCTCTGATGCAGAAGGAAAAACATGAATTTATCTGAATGAATTTGTCATCAGAAACTACAGAAAGGGAAAGCAATGCCAAAAAGTGGAAGTAGTGTATGTGGCTAAGAACTAAGTATTTTATCATCCTTCAAACAGTTTTTGAAATTGCTAGACAAATTGACAAAAACACCCATCTTGGGAAACTGCATTTAAATATCATTGAAAAACTGTAATCAAAGGTCTGTCAACACTTTGAGCTGGTAAGAGAAGCTCCCAACACACAGACCGCTAGAAACTGCTGTAGCTACAGAATGGTCACCTCTGGTACACATTTTATGGATCAGGATGGATCTTCTGAAAACTGCTGAAAGCTTCTGAAACCAAACTCTGTGGTCCCACATTCTGCATAGCAGGCGCGTTGCACAGCAGGACCGGAATGTAAGAGCTGGCTTCCTTTTAGGTTGAACTACAAATGGAAGGTGTGCTCCAGAGGCATTCCCAGCCCTTTCAGACATTCAGAACCTGGACTGGATCAGCCCACCATAAATCCACTCAGACAGACCTTACGAGGACATTACCACCTCATCACCAGGCGCTTTGCTTTCTGGCGCTCCAATACCACACTACTTGCTAATGCACATGCTGCCTATGAAACCTACCTTCAGCCATGTCATTTGCTGGAGCACCACCTAGCCTTTATGAAACGAATACCTGAAAAGCTGGTCATAGTTCTCTTGAGATTAATTCCCCCAACCGCATCCCCTTGTCTAAATCAAAACAGACCAGAAATAAAGTAGCATATTTCAGCAGGATCCTCAAACCTCTCACCACTTCAGAGTCTCTCCTTTCAAAGTGCAGATGCATCATCACATCCACTCTGAGCCAATTAAGAACTTACTGCTCATTACTCCCTAACAGAGAGAAGCTTTCATCTTTGGTGGCGTGTGGTCACACAGACGCTTCAGTGTTTCTGTGCCTTCCCACCATTCATTTTCTTAACTTCATCTCTAACCAGCAACCCAGCAGCAGCAGTAGCACTGTTTGTGTACAGCACCGTCGTTCGAAAAAAGTGAAAAATCACTTAGAAGTAAACATGTTAAGATTACATTTACAACCACGTAACTCTGGGACACAACTGAAATGGCTACTGCAAAAGGCATGGTAACAAGTTCTACTCTAAGAAAGTGTTTACGAGAAAGGAAGATAACTGACATACGAGTTCAACAGTCTCAGTGTATCTAACATACAATAAATTATTTTAAGCATTAGGCAATCGAAAAGATGCATGAACAATTCACACTCGCTCTAACCACACACAAAGGTGAATGCAACTTACAAACCCAAGTGCTGTATATTCGTTTGCTGACCACCTGACATCAAGCACTTCCTACAACAAGTGCAAGCTTGGGTACTACGAATTCCATTTCCCCAATGACACCACAGTGGGTTACAGACCTCTTCTTCCTCCTCCCCGCTTCCCTTTCTCCCCATCTCACTTACAGTAACACACCCAAACAACTTCCTTTTCGATTTCCCTTCCTCATCGCCCAGCCCCAAGCACAAACGACGGAGGTGGGAAGGATGGATGCTAACCCAAAGACAAAGGAGTAACAAACAAAGGTATCTTTCTTCTTCAAAGAGTCAGACATCTATAAATATTCACACTTGCTTTCATCAAAATGTCCTAAACTTCTGCAGGCAGAATCTCAATCCTGCATGGAGAACTTCACTGCCACCAAATGAATAAAGGAGGGGTTCGAGGCGCAGGCGCATACCGCAGGGTAGGGAACAGCTGAGAAGCTATCACTTTCCACGCTACGAAAACACAACCTTTACAGTTGATTAAATCTTGTTCTGTGGCTTTTACCTAATGAATCATCCTGATTAAAAAAGCAGAATCGTATTACCTTTGTTTTTTGCTAGTGGAGATGGGGGCTGCTCTGTAAACACATCTGGGGAAGGGGATTCTGGGTGGTCAAAGTCTTTCTCCATAGTTTCTATGAGCCCATTGAGATCTGAATCCTCCGAGCTGTGCCTTCTGCTGCTGGCACACTCAGCATGAGGTGGGCCAAGAAGTGGGAGCTGTGGCAAAGCACTTTCAGTCTGTTGCTCTTGCTGCTGGGGCCCAGATGCTGGGGGTTGCTGGAGGGGCTGCTCTGCCAAAGCTGGCGCCTGCTGCTGCACCGGCTGCTGGCTCTGCCTCATCCCCTTGGCTCTTCTGCTGGCGGTGGCATGAGTCTGAGATGTGGCACCTGAATCCAAGGCAAAAGGGCCTGCTCTGTTCACTGACTGCAGAGAGGCCGCTTGTGCTGAAGTCCTATTAGTTATGCTGGAGCTGCTTTTGGATTTGATGTTTTCAACGTCTGGTGGATTTCTGTTGCTGTGAAGGTGTGCTGTTGCACTGAACTGTTTGTGATTCCCTGCCGTGGATCGTGAGGACGAACTGCCTCCTCCGTAGATCCCCCTGGATGAACTGTGATTAGAATCTGATCCAAGTGCATTTAAGCTGGAAGAACAACAAGTGTTTAAATATACTCTGCAAATATACTCTACTCCACATGAAAAAAAGTATCGCTACGTCCAAAGCAATCTGTGAACTACACCGTGCCCGGCACATAACCAACAAAAATGCCTAAAACTTGTCCAGCAAGTCAGTGGCCTTTATCATTTCCTGTTCACTTGCTCACTGAATGGATGAACAAAACCACCGCAAAATGACAGTCAAGATATACGTTGGAAGGACACTGAAAGAGGAGGAATGTTATTTTTTTAACTGAAGATACCAAAAGGTAGGAATTTGCAGCCTGCAATTTTTCTGCAGCCTATACCTTTGGAGTTTTAGAATGTTAATAGTAAACTTGATAGGATTTAGGTCTGGTTGGGTTTTTTGGGTTGGGTTTCCACCCTCCCACCCTCCCCCCACCAAAAGATGGATATTCTTCACAAGCCAACATCCAGCTTCTTATCCAAGCCACTTTTTTTATAAGTAACTGAGAGGATCTTTATTCATTCATCTATTCTGAAGAGCAGCATTACTTTCTTACTGCCTCTATAACTACAGAAGAAAAATAAAAGAGGAGGAGGGAGGGACCAAGGGAAGGAAGTTCCACAGGAAACTCAAATACTTACTTTCCATCAGATGAAATTCCAACTATTCTCCTGAGATCAAGTGGCCTTCCCATATCAAAGGGAGGGTTTGAGGCCTCAAAGGACAGGCGTCTCCTAAATGGCTCCCAAATTCCTTGAGCTTCTAGATAGGCTGTTCCAATTACCAAAAGAAAGAGCACACTGCAGAGAAGAGAGGCAGTCATTTAAGTGTTTCTTAGTTTTGAGCATTGTAAAGTTAATGAATCTAATCACATGAGACAAGACATTTGTATCTTGTACTAAACAGCTGAAAATGGCACCCAAGCCACAACTTTGTCCAACAAAGAGAAAATATACCAGTCTAGCAGGATATGCACATCACTAGCGCTGAGAAATGAAGCTAAATGCAAGTCTGAAAGTCAGTTGCAGAGAATATAAATCCAAAAGAAAAATAAGATGATCTAACAGATATTACAACAGCAACCAAGAGGTCAGCAGCTCTCACAGCTTGCTGGTGCAGTTCTGTCACAAAGGCAGAGACACCCTTGCAAAGGTCTGCGCTGCTACTCAGAAAAGTGCAATTTAAGAGCATTATTTCAAGGAGTTGTACAACTAACTGCGCCTGCTGCAATACCGTGTTTAGGAGTTCTCCACTTACATAATGCACTGCAGTGAACTACATTTTTGAATGAAGCAATAAAACCACTGCAGAGACCTTCATCGCACTGCTATTGATTTCATCTTCTAACAGGTGGGAGTTTCGGGGGGAGGAGACACAATGACGATGACTAAAGCTCGCCTTGCCTATTACCCTAGAAAGTTTATAAGAAAAGAACTTTACATTAGCAACTGAGCTACTGTTCTGCCCTGTGCTGACTGGCAGTTTTTCAAAAAGCCCAATGTAGAAAAAACAGCATCAATTCCCACAGAAGGATGAGATAACTCTTGCTTGATTTTAATTAGAAGAATCTAGCCTAGATATCACCTTTTAACTAAACTAACACCTAAAATACAAGCAACTCTGGAGACCAGCTCAGCTGTTGACAGCTGGTTATCACTGGGTTTTTCCCTACCACAGATTCAAGCTCTCTGTGGTAGAAAGGATTCTAGATGTCTACCCAGACAACAGAAGTTAAGGAAGAACTGTCATGCAAAATGCTGACAAGCAACAGAAAATGCAAAGAAGTGATGGAATTTTTCAGGTGAGCTTACACAAACCGTTACTCAAAAGAGTTTGTCTTGGCTGCCACACTATCAAAAATGGAATTACCCTTGGGATGTAAGGAAAAACGTATCATCTCTCCCAATCATTAGTGGCGATTCATGATGCTATTTGAAAGTTTCACAAGACTGATACTGACAAAAGCATCCCATCTCTTCCAATCACTGCAGTGCTACATAACTTTGGGATGGAGTGGACAGGGTTCTGGCCGTCTAGGTGGACAGATGGATTCTCCCCTCAATCCCACAGTGCTGCCCCTCATGGTACCAGTGCTGGGCTCAGCAGAGGTTGTACAGGGGAGGCTGCAGCAAAAGGCCACCACAAGGGCTTCTCCTCTGCCACTCTGTGGGTAAGGACTTGACTCCCTTTACATAAGCCAACTTGGTGTTTTGATAAACAAACACTGGCTTTGAAATTAAAAAGAGAACACATCTTGCTCTGTGGTCTTTTCAACTGCACTTGCTGATTTTGGTGTGATGTGGTGGGACCAGTGGTGGTTTGGGATTTTTGCTTTTAAGAAAAAAATTGTAAGAAATAAAGCAAAAAATATAGCTAGCATAAAATGTTGGTGTCATTTGAATTACACAACAAATTAGCGTGAGGAACACCATTCAGTGTGGACTAACACAGTCCAGACACCCAAGAACAATCTTGGTGCATTCCTCTTGCCCCTCGTGGTTTTACTCTGCAGAACACATAGGCTCTGTTGGTAAGTTACCAACATTAAAAGGGCTGTCTCCTTTGTTCAAAACTTGGAGCTACAAGTGTGGCAACAGTCCAAACCAAAAGTAACATAGGGAGGGCAACAAATAAACACTGCCGTATCAAATTAAACATATCTAGGCAAACTCCTAGCTGTTGTTATTCACACTGTTGTGCATTCCCAGCCATTAAGGACAGCTTTGCAACAACACACAAGTATTGTTTTAATGGCAACCAGTGACCCCTGCGTGATGGCATCCTAAAAGCCAGGGGCTGGCTGTGCACAGGATCCTTGGAATATTATGACATGGTTACATTAGGGCTCTGCTCTAGTTTGCTATAAATGACCTTTTGTACTTGTAGACATAGCGAGGGAAAAAGATTATTAGTCTGCATTCTTTTGTAAAGGCTGGTTAACAAATACAGCACATACAAAGTTATCCAAGGGAACTACACGCATGCGCTGATGAGCATTATTCACTCTGTCAATAACCTCGAGAGCAACTGAGCGTATACATTTCTACCAGATATGCAGAAGAAAACCACTTAAGCACTTACATAGCACTTGCCTAAGTAATGCAGTGTTAGGAAACAGAATCTCCTAAATAACAGAAATTTTCCTGTTACTTAGGAAAATGCAGTTTCCTAAGTATTAGTTAGGAATGTGCTGAAGAGTGAAAAAAGAAAATTCAGCAGGCTGTTAACTTTATCTTCTCAATTTCCTTTCTCAATCCTCAGAAGGAATAACAGCCTAACCTATTACTAACTTACAGAATACAGTACAGCAAAATGGAAGAGCCAGTATCTTAGTATGAAAAAAATTGCAGGAATATGACAGATCTGCGATAATGCTTTGGACCCGCAGCACACAGAAAGACCGCTTTTTCATCCCAGGCATCATCTACAGCAGCAACCCATCTCACACCAAGGTTTCAGCTTTATAGTAGTGAAAAAGGAAAAGAGCAGTTGCTGTTACTGGTAACACATTTCTATGCTAGGGTGCTCTCTGGATAAAGGCAGTGACACGAAGTGTCTCACATCCAAGCTACAACCAGAGACACATTGTTCATAATCTCAGATTTCAAATAAAGACAGGTAGAGGTTAGGCTAGGAAAATGCAATGGAGTTCTCAACTCATGATCCGACCAGCCACAGCTAACTCATGTCTGTTTGCTGAGAAAAAGGTACGTTAATCTGCGGCTACATAAGCCCTGAGTGCACAGCGCTGCAAACAATGCCCTTCAGGTTCTCAGAAATCCCATTATTAGTATCACCAGCTGTCTGTCACATACAAGTGGCAGCAAAGTTAAATTCATCCAAAGCATTTGCTAAGCTCATTACTGTCATTGTCTCCTGTCTCTCCAAAGCACAAAAATCCAGACTGATGCTTACATTTTCTGTAGGAAATCATGCTTAGTGGTGTAATTTGATTACAGTTTGCCTGTATTTATCAAAACCCTCCACATTACTGGGGTTAACAGGAGTATGAATCACATTTAAGGAAACAGGACAGGCAAGAAATACAGTACGTGGTCCTCAGTTTGAGTAGAAAGTCAAGTAGTGCTCCTCAGCCCTGAGCTGTTCACTAAATACACAAGAGAATTTCTTCAATTGTTCTCCTTTGTCACCTCACAATTTTTTCTTTTAACACCACGTACTGGATCGATATATACCTCTCTGTAACCTGTACTCGGAGCAGTTCACACACATACACCGACCGGTAAGCACAGACATAAACACACTACCTCATTATTCCTGAGATGATTATGTACAGTGCCAGTTCCCAGTTGGGCCTGGGTAGCGCTTCTGCACATGTTGCTAACATGTGATACGGAAGGGATGCATTCAAGATAAATACGAATTCAGAGCCTCCCGCAGTGATGAACTTTAATTCACGTATGACTCTGGAAGCAGTGAAATCAGGTGTAAACCTGAAAGCAAAGTAAAACACGTTAGAACTTTTCATATGAAAAACATGAAAAGTTTGAGATAATTTATATTATTCACAAATTTAAAAAGTAAATCAAACAAACCACAAACTCCAGCAACTACTGCCACGACCAATCAAACATTTGTAACAAATAGCCCTTGTAGTACCACTAATGGCCATCCACACAGTTTGCCCAAAATACTTATCTCTTTCAAACACCTCCAGATGTGCTTGACTAGTTCACAAACACCAATGATTAACACATCTGATACACCACATGAAGATACAGTCTAACAAATGAAATTAAGTTTTGATCAATCTGTTAAAAGAAAGCTTCGAATGCAATAAAAAACTAACTGCCGCTCTAAGTACGTGGTGGAACTGACCACTGGATGAGCTATGAAGTTTCTAAACACTCCACCTTTAAGTCACAACTGCATGCCTTTTTGAAAACATTACCACTATGTTCCCATCTCATCCCAAACTAAAATTGTTGCAGAAATACTACTGAAGTTTTGCTGCCTGAAGTATCTTGTCTGTCTTCTGAACTTCTCAGATACCACGTTCTGAATAGTTAAATTTGCATTCAAGCAGAAGATCATGTTTTGGTGCAGGTATCTTTTACAGTAACAACTGACAAATTAAACAATCGCGGTTACAGCAACAGACAAAATCCTCAAGACTGAAAAGCTGTGAATTGTGATAATAATCCACAGACTAAAGGCTCTTTTCTACACACTGCAATGCACCAAACCCATACGTAAATCTAGATCTCGTGCATTCACAACCCATGTGAAGGAAATGTATTAAAAGCCCATAGAGTAACACCGCTCCAACTCTGTAAATTACACTTACTGAACAATAAAGTAACCACAGACTCACACAGAACGTTAAGAGTTGGAAGGGACCTTGAAAGATCATCTAGTCCAGCCCTCCTAACCCAGCAGAATCACCTAGATTAAATCACACAGGAACGCATCCAGATTGGTCTTGAATGTCTCCAGAGAAGGAGACTCCACAACCTCTCTGGGCAGCCTGTGACACTGATCTGTCACCCTCACAGCCAAAGATTTCCTTACATTCACATGGAACCTCCTGTGCTCCAGCTTGGACCCATTACCCCTTGTCCTACAGTATAGTTAATCACAAAAACTTGAAGTTATTTAAAATCAAACTGTGTTTGCAAGATGAGAGAAAAAGTTCATGCTTTGTGCTATATTAAAAAACTCCACAAAGCCAAAACACTCACAGCTTAAGTAAAAAAACCTTAGAATTTAACCAGATTTAAGTGTTTTTCTCCAGAACAGATTTAGGTATATGTAATTTCTGATATAAGAAAAACCACTTACAATATGACAATGTCTTTAGAGGCATTGGCACTTAGTGCAAACTCATGACAGTTAACTATTTTAAATCCATATCCTTCACATGTATAGCCACTGATTTCCATAGTTTTCACATTAATCTGCAGCTGTCCGGTATTTTCCACTTTAAATGTTCTTCTCAGTGTGAAATTCGGTTCTTTGTATTTCATTTCTAGAAACAAACAACAGAAAGCAATTGGTGTTGTGCTGAACAAGTATCCTTTGCTATGTTCACATTGCCCAGCAGAAGGGAGTACTGTCGGTATTCCAGCAGGAAAGGGGACTAGGGAGGTCCATGGAAATCTTTATGTAACCTGCAGGAACAGGTGACTGCAGCCAGATTCTCACCATTGTCACAGGAGGGCACTTGTACAATTCCAGAGCCCTGTAACTCATCAGGAAAGCAACCCCCAAACCTCCAACAGCACTACTGTCTCACAAAAAAATCACGCTATAAAGCTCTTTGACATACTGTAAAGTATTGTGGCATCCCATGAAAAGTCACAGCATAAAAAGATTTAAAACTTCTCTTTTTGGAGTCTTAAAAATAGATTCCATTGCTGAGCTACACATCTTATTTGCCAAAAGAATCCCTAAAGCACAACTTGTAAGAGGTAATGACTAATCTTTCTTGAAGTGTTCTTACTCATCCCTTACTAATCTCAGATAATAATTAACAAGGTACCTTACAAATATGTCTGGAAAATTGCAAAGTAATAAAAGCAGATTTTAATACAAGATAAAACTAAAACCTCTTGTTCCAGTTCCTTCAGTAATATAGATACTCTTCGCTCTGCTCTTAGGAGCAAGCCTGGGCCACAGAGCAGAAAACTTCTCACCCCAGAACAGAATCTGGCTGGGATGTAATTTTCATCAAGGAACACACCCTCCTTTTGTGTTGGCTATGTGCGTTCTGAAGATATAAGGGGAAATAAAAAACAACTCCAAAAAACAGAAAAGTGCATCTGTGATCCATCTAAATTAAGGAATTAGATATTTACTAGGAACTTCACATTCTGTCTCGAGTTTCCGTGGATGAACAAGGGCTTTTGTTTCATCTTTCATAATGCTCACGTTAAAATGGACAAGTTAAAATAGCTCATTTTCTGACTACATGAAAAAGAAATTTTAATGTATAGAAAGGGAATTAAATTTATAGAGCACTAGAACAGTAAAAAAAAAAAAATCTTTCCACACACATTTCAAGCTGTACATGTAAAATGTTGATTTCTTGTCTGTACGTGATAGCAGCTCACAAAGTACTCACTTTCTGAGCAGTCTTTTAATAACGCTTCTGTGATTTTAAAGCGTAAAGAACTTCCTGGGCCAGGAGATTTGCCTGCAACCTTCAAGCTCTCAGTTGTTCCTTGTCCTTGTACTATTATGCCATCCATTACGGTCAAATTATTTCTGTATACAAAGAAAAAGAGGAAACATTCATAACAGGATTATGCAGTCTACTGCTCTTGCAAACTTCTCTACAGACCATGAAGTTACAACCCAAATCGGGAGGACAGAAATACAAGCAGTTCTACAAATAATTCCCCACAACTGGGAAGTAAATAGCAGGGGTCTCACACACAGTGTTTGCAAGACAAAATCCTAGGAAATCACAAGGTGGTGTACTCATCAAAACCTCAGTGAGGTACCAGTAGAAGTCTGTATTTCATCCTCAGATGAATGTATCGCATCTGATACAGAAGTGAAACACTTACTCAAGGTGAGCTTGTTAGTAGAAAGCCTGAACTCGCCCCACAGCTTGATGTTGCAAATGGCATCTATAACTAGAGTCCTGACTTTCATGATAATGCAGCTTGTATTTAAGAAATCAAACCACCAAGTACAACAGCAGATTATGTATTAGAAAGTATGTAGAGTGCAGGTTAACTATTGTGAAACATACCACTGTCACATTTAAATTAAATGTTTCTCCAGTCACATAATGATTTTCGATTATGCTTCTGGAAGCATAGATTCTGGAGTTTCTTACTGACAGCTGATCACAAGTATCATCTTACACAGAAGAAGAAAACATCTAGAAAAACACACTCATTTTGAAAATACATCTCATACCTGATAACAATCAATGAGGAAACAGTTTTATTAAGAACTGGGGTGAACTTTACTTTGACAGACTTCCTCTCACCAGGTTTTAATATTAGGCTTAAAACTGAATGACGAGCCAGGCCCTTTGTAAGTCCTACAGTGCTCTGTAGCGGCTGGACCTAAAGAAAGTGGGGAGACAAAGCAACTCTTTCAAAAAGAGGGCATTTTAACATATATTTGACAGAGGTTATATTATTGTGGCTAGAAAATTGGTCTTGTCATAAAGAAGTGTACTACCTAATGACATATATGTTTGGGTTTTTAATCACAAAGTCTGATAGTGCAAGAATTTCCCTACTTATTAGAATAATCACCTGCATTTATTAAGAGGCAGAAGCACAAAGCAAGCCATGAGCTAAACCATACCCATGTGGATTCATAAAGCTCCAGTACAAGAAAGAGGTCAGAAGTTTTTTAATATGTGTATTTTAAACATATTAGCATTAAGCCACCGTGTAAATTTTCTACCCTAAAAATGTTCCACTTAAAACATATTCAGATTATTCTTTTCCTCATTAAAGGAAAAAATGGGGGTGAAAAACACACTTAAAACAGAAGACCTATTGAAAAAAGTGCATTTTACTAAGTTTGCCTTTCAATACTGTGTAAGCATGGAGGTAAAAGAGAAATGAGAAAAGCAAGCGTTCAGGATGTGTCACGCTCTATGTGAAAACACACACATTTAAAGTTGTCCACAAAACTCAAATCATTAAAAAAAAAAAAAAACAAAGCAATGGAAAACTGAATACTTTGCTAATTTTAGAACTACCAACCACTACACCAAAGAGAACAATCCTATATCAATAACAGAACAAATAAATGCATTTTCCTGTAACTTCTGCAACCCTATTAGAGCATAAGCATACAGAAAAAGCAACATTTTAACTGTTGGGTTTGAAGAAATACTACTTTTCCTACTTCCCTAAAGATATCCAACAGAAGCATCGCATTTTTCACACATACTAACACCTAAATTTGAAGACATGTACAACCAAACCCTTATTAAAACATTAAAATTATCTAAATCTAAATATGTAAAGAACGTATTGAAATACTTACGCAATTTCTGAAGACCTGGAACTCTAGCGTCCTCAGATTGAAATTTGCTGGCTTACTCAAATTAAACCTGAAACAGACAAACATTATTTCTTTTTCTCATACTTGCACTTTATGGATTAGCGCAAATCAAGAACCGACGGCAGGACTCCCAACACTCTGCAGCTGAAATTTTTCTTATTCCCCCACTCACACTCCAAGTTAAGGAAGAAATATAAGCAAGAGTTTAGCTCTGCAGAAATTACATGTGCATTCAATGGCAACCAGCCTGGACTCAGTGCTCAAATCCCAGCAGTGGCCAAGACTGTAAGGACCAACACAGCTGCCTGAAGCTGCACGTGTTTTTGGTAGAAGTGTGAGAATGGCCAGGCTTCTCCAGAGCAATACTCACCGTTCCAACATTTTGTCAACAAAGGTGGACGGGTTAGAATACAGAGCTACAGGAAGGAACTGAACATACACAGGAACGTCAGCTGGATTTTCTAGAAAAATTTCTTCTTCCTATTCAGAAACATAATTTGTTTTAAAGGTCACATTGGGGTTAATGTAATTAGAAACTGCTACTAAAAACCACGGTCCCTACAAAGGGATGCTATCAACAAAATAACTTACTGATGAGCTGTTTGTGTTGGTGAGAGGGAAGCTTAGGTGGCAGGGTGAGCTAAGTATGGAAGGCCAGGCCATTTCTACTGAAATTTTCAACCGGACATCCTTCTGAAGATCTGTGTCTACTTCAAATACAGCATTCAGTCTAGAAAAATTAAAGTTATAAGCAGGAAAAAAAACCAAAAAACAACCAAAAACCAAACCAGAAAAATCTGGAAAAAGCAGAGTGCTTAGAAGCACCCTGGAACCAGCGTTAGTTTGAGAAATATATTTATATGCAATAAAGAAAAATGCTGAGGTCTGCCCATATGTACGGTTATGAAAAAGCACAACACAAACCCCCCCAAACATGCTGTATGGTATCAAAGCAAAGACTCTAAATATGTTCTCTATTAAAGTTTTGCTGCCAACATCCATCCATTCCAAGTTCTGTTATGGTCTGTTTATAGCTAAAGGTGAGCAGAAACTGTGGCAGGACTTCGGCACTGCATCACAAATCTTTCAGTATTTGCATTTCTCTTAAATCACGGTTCCCTGGCCAGAGAGACACAAGTTCGTCTTTCATAAGGAAGTGCTTAGCTCTTACGATTGTGGAGATTTTAAGAATATAACTGAGATCAGTAGGAAAAAAAACCCAAATATGTTTGATGGTTTGCAAAGGTATAAACAGTGAAAGGAAGGACATCAGTTCTGCTACAGGCTATTTCCAATACAATGTCCAGACAATCACTATCCTACATACATGCAATGTATGGTAAATCCCTACGTGTTCTCCAGCTGCAACGGATAGATGGAGTCACACTTGGTGTCAGTGACTGTTTCCACCAGTGAATTAGGTTCCCTTCTATTACCCAACCTCTGCAACAGCCTTGATTCCTGTTCTCCTACAAGCTCTCCACACGAGCTGAAACAAGACTGAGCTCACCAGTCAGCAGAACAGATGAAACACCTGACTTCAAACCTAGAGAAGTGTTTTGGAGACATGCCCGATGCCCAAGTTGGAACCCCTGTGGATTCAGAAGGAGCAGTTTCTCCTTTGCTGAATGCTACCTCAACTAGCTGGTTAATTTTATCGCTCTTTAAGAGCATTACATATTCTAGATTTTATTAAATAATTGTATGCTGTAGCTAGAACTCCCTTACTGTCCTCTTACTGTAGGTGACAGGTCATGCTTCAAAGCTATTCAAATGGCTAAACAGAGCCATTCAGTTCAGATAGAATCTGTTTAAGAGCTATCACTGTATCAGCATTAGAACAAAAATGGTAAAGGAGGTGTGCTTTTGTTACTCTCTTAAGCTACACAGAGCAAACACACATACCTTTTTTGAGATGGTGGTCTTGATGCTATCAGAATAAGAGACATGCACTTGCTGTTAATGCTAACTTAGGTTTCTTGGAGATGCAATCGCTTTACATATGAGAATGTTTAAAAGGCATATAGAGCCTCTGATTTTTCTAAAAATTAAATAGCATTCATGAATCACCTCCTACTCAGCAGATCTCAAGGAGAAATCCCAGACAGTTTAATAATTCACTGAAATGCAATAATCTCAGGATAGCAGCAACAGAAAACCTTATGAAATCTCAGAGGCATGTTGAGGTTACTACTTTAGAACAGATTAAGCAGGGCTCCTGCACAAACAGTATAATCTGGCCTAGGAAATTTTTGCAGAGTAGAGACTGCCTTGCTGTTGCCATCTTTTTTAAGAACCACAGCACTCTCCAGTGAACAGCAACTTTCAGTGTTGTTTGACTTGAGGACATTATTACTGGGTTTTGACTTTTCTTTAAAGGTTTCTCTTTAAAGGTTTCACAGGAGGCCAAGTAACTCATCTTCAGCCACCTCCAAAAGAGCACCACAAGATTAAGAAACCGTGTATTTTATCAGAGGTACATAACAGAATTACGTACTGGTTTAAGGCCCGAGAAAATACCAGGGATAAAACACATACCTATGGCTCGAGTTCTCTTTGATTTCTGTCCATTCTTTGAATAAGTTCTCATGCAAATCCCAGTCAGAATCCCATGCATCTTCCTGCATCGCTACACTGTGCTGAACCTTAGATTCCGCTTTAAGAAATAACATGGTTATTAAACTTCTGTGTAAAATCACTGCTTAAGGAGAAGGCTTTTCTTATTTTTTTAAGATTTATCAGACAGTCAATTGTTACTTACACTTAGATAGAAATGGCAATCCTACATAACACTGATCTCCACATTGTAAAGCAGGATCAAAATAAATATTTGCAATCTGCAAAACAGAGTAGACCAACTGAGAAAGTGCACAATATATCTAATGACCAAAGGGAAAAGAAAGGAGGTTTCTGATGACCACAGAAACTCAACATATGCTACATATAAGAGATAACTTGTAAACACATAGAAATGAGGCATAAACAAACCTTTGATTTCTTTCCTGGCTCTAAATCTTCTTTATTACTTCTTAGCCTCTTGTAATAAAACCTTACATCTTCTGTCAGGGAGCGTATGTGTTGTATTTTCACTTTCTGAGAAAAGGAGTTCATAATGTTCAGGCTCTGGTGAACTACTTTCCCCTAAAGAAAAGAAAGGATGAAAAAGGTCTGCAGGACATGCATTTTCCCTAGCATGTGAATTTATTTATGCAGGCTGCCAAAGACCACAACAGAGCTGAAATTTGAGATTTTAAACTGTGCTATCTTACAAAAAAAAA
>VXBZ01010472.1:62791-139693 GCA_013399135.1 Heliornis fulica | reverse complement strand
CAAAAAAAAAAAAAAAAAAGAAGCCACTTGTAATACTTCACAGTAAGCTCCTATGAACCTAGATTCTTTCCTCCATCTGCTCCCACAGTTCATCCCTCTTTCAAAAAATAAATACACTTTAAGTGTCTTGAAGAGCTAGGACTACAGTTCTACTTAATCATGTTAAATGCATGAGGAGGACAGGCAAAGGAAACAAGCTTCCTGTAGTTGCTAGTAATTAGAAATAAACTGTAAGCTACAGCAGAGCGAAGACACAGATTAGGAACACCACATGCAACAGCATTTAAAAACAAATGTACAAAACCTTCTTCCCACAGCAGACACTAAAATTACAACATTTAAAAAGAAAATGGGAAGTTTTCTCCCCATGCCTTTACACGCTGCCTCCTCTTCTGTGCCAAACATTACGCTATCTTTTAAGCACAGAACATGTAATTTAACTGTTTGCCATGATCACAATCATTGTAGTGCTCAAGCTCTCTCCCCGCCCTCACTCATAATCAATGACACTGTGGCTATGTTTTTCACTTTATCTAAAACCCCAACCCTGACAAGTATAGAATAAATATAAATTTAAAAAAAAAAAAAGCCCAGATCAGACCAATATCAAGATTTCAGATTTATATAAAAATATATGAATACAAGACATTAAATACCTAAGACTTGAGTTTTAAATGTTCCCTTCAAATTGATACTTTCAGCTTTTTAAAACGTTCTCAAGGTGAGGACTACAATGAAGAGATGGGAGAGATGCACTTCTCCGGGCTCAAAATTTGACTGTGGCCTCAGGAAATAGCAACTGTGATGGTTTAACCCCAGGCAGCACCTAAGCACCACACAGTCACTCGCTCACTCCCCTTCAGCAGGATGGGGGATCCAAATTGGAAGGATAAAAGTGAGAAAGCTCATGGGTTGAAATAAGAAGGGTTTCATTACTGAAATATCGTCATAATAACGATAATTATAATGAAAAAGAAAATAACAAAGAGAGGCAAACAAAACCCAAGGAAGGCAAGTAACGCAAATGCAAACACTTGCTCACCACCAACCGAATGCTGCCCAGCCAGTCCCCAAGCAGCAGCCCCCGCCTCCGGGACCTTCCCCCAGAGCTTTATATGCTGAGTGCGACAACATGAAATATCCCTTTGGTTAGCTGGAACCAGCTGTCCCAGCTGTGTCCCCTCCCAAATCCTTGTGCATCCCCAGCCTACTTGCAAGTGTGGGGGGGTGAGAAGCAGAAAAGCCCTTGGCTCCATGTAAGCACTGCTCAGCAGTAACAAAAACATCCCTGTGCTGTCAACACAAATGTGTTTTTCAGCAGAAATCAAAAACACAGCCCCGTACCAGCTACTGTGAAGAAAGTGAACTCTACCCCTGCCAAAACCAGCATGGTGAAATGGTATTAGTCCCAGTAGTAGCAACTGCAGAGGAAAAGAAACTACAAGAATCAATCTCTAAACAGTGCAGTCTTGTTAAACTGAATCTCTGGAATCCCATGAGTAACAAACTGCCATCAGTTGGGTACGATACAGATTCGTTAAACTCTATAGAACAAATGAACAGTATTTTATAAGACCCTTACGTTGCATTTAAATGTGAAACAACAGGTATGGTAAGATGACTCTACCCAGCAGTAATAAGAAAAACACAACAATGCTATTCAGCACACAGGTCCTCAAAGATGAGCTTTGATCAGGGAAGAGTTCAGAGGTGGCACTGTGAGCCTTCTTCATGAAGAAGTCGTCAACCCAGCTAACATCTGTTTAAACAAGAGACTGATCTTTACACGGCTTGTCTGCACTGCTACTGCTTTGCAGACAAACTTCGTCACAATCCCAGAAGCCTGACTTAGGTGCAAATACCCTAAAATTACAGAGACAGACAGCGCTGGGAACCAGGCAGCTGCAGGAGAATTACATCCTAGATATGAACTGAAAAGTAAGTGTTACTAAAATTGTAGCGCCTAGTTATTCCTGGATGTTATAGCTGTCAAATTTCTCTACCAAGCACTGAAACAAGAAGAACTGATGCTATTTTAGGCTTTTTTTTTTTTAAGTGACGGAGGCATTACAGAACAACTGGATGTAAGGGTATCATGAATTCAATGAGGAACAGTTTAGTTTAAAATGAATCCAAGAAAAACAAAAAATAAAGTCAGCTGTTAATGTTCTCAAACACTGAAAGAGCTAATGACCAACTAACAGAAGTGGTAAGTGAATCTGAAAAACTTGGGGCTTGAACACAGAAACCTGCATAGAGAATCTTGTCAAAGGCAGTAATTGTATCTGAATCTATACCTCTAAACAAAATGCAGGAGCCCAAAGGCCACCTGAAAAAATACTTATGCAAAAACATTACCAGAAAAAAGCATGAAGCCAATAAAAAAAAAATCACAGCACTCTGGGAATGAGAAGGAATGATGACAACAATGAAGCTATGCCTTAGAGGCTGAGAAACAGAGGTGCTACCTGACAAAAAGTGTCAAGAAAGTGAACAAAAAAAAAACCAAACCAAACCTAAAAACTAAACCCTCAAACAAAGGGAAAAAAAAACCAACCCTAAACCCCACCCAACCAAAAAAAATGAACCAAGACCTTGGGCATATACTCAGATACATCGAGAATCTCTTTAGCCACTCCAATTAGAACAAAATAAGGGGGGGGGGACAGGGGGACGGTACTTCTTATGACCTATAACAGAACAAGATAGGTTTACATGGCCTTTAAGGGGGACAATGATCTTGATGGGAATTTAGGGTATTTAAATTCGGATACAAAATATAGATATATGCTATATCTTTGGTAAAATAAAGGCAACCGGACCTTTAAGTTGCCTCAGTGTCCATGTAACAGTAAGGCCATGTAGTCAAATAGAAAACAGATCTGAAAGATAAAAATAACAAGTGATCTGTGCAACTCTAAGTACGACCATTTGATTGAGTGGCAAGAGACTTCAGAACAACTTGTAAGGTAGGTAGATCAGACGTGAGACAGAATGGGTAATGGGACAAAAGTAGGAATGATTTACTGAAGTCCTGCCGACTGACTTCTCTTCCTCCCACACAATAATTTTTTTAAAAAATGAATGTTTATCTACTAGACATGAGGTAGACCATTTATTAAATGCATTTGATAAATACCAGTGAAAAATTATTATTTAAGAGTACACCAGTTGTAAGATAGGCAGGAGATACTAAGGAGCCATTGGAAGAGGAGGTGAAAACAAGTGGTGCTCTATGAAAAATCAAGACTATGCAAAACAGGCAAGGAAACAGTAGCCATTTCCACCAACACAGATAGAGTAACTTTATCCTTTGAGAAAAGTGCCACCTCCTCCCTCTTTTGCTCCTTTCCCCACCCTCAGTTTTCAATCTATCTCCCTATATTTTCCATCATATTACACACACCCCTTATCTGAAAAGTCACATGAAGTTCAGACTTTGATGAAATACCAGTTGCAAAGCCAATAAGCCTCAACTGCCTGTGCTTCTGTTATGTTGAATCCCAAATGAGAAGAAAGTACTATCTAGTCGCGACCTGACCAAAGAAGCTGCTTCCAGCACTCACTGAATGAACACTGCTGCAGGAGCAATGATGACAACAGCTGTCATATGCTTTTGCAGGGAGTCATAGACCCACACAGCTTTGTCATTTTTCTGTTCAGGTACTCCACCATGTACCCTTGAGAAGATCTACTTTTGGTGTGGAACGATGCAATAATGCTTCCATCAAGATGAAGGACTTCTTATACTAAAACATCACTTCACTGACTTTTTCCATCTTTGGCATTACACTTAGGAACACAGAATCATGGAATCACAGACTGGTTTGGGTTGAAAGGGACCTCAAGATCACCTAGTCACAAACCCTGCCATGGTAGGGACACCTTCATCAGACCAGGTTGCCCAAAGCCCCATCCAACCTGGCCTTAAATACTTCCAGGGATAGGTCTTCCACAATCTCTCCAGGCAACCTGTTCCAGTGCCTCACTAATTCCAGTTCAGGAATTTGAAATATGCATTTGTGCAATTTTATCTCTCTCATCTTACTCTTGGTGCTAACACACCAACCAAGCGGCCACAAGTACATAAGAACAAAGCTGCAAAGAATCAGGTTTGGGATCACATCAGTATTCCAAGATCCCATTCAAATGGGCAGTATAGGAGATGTAGTTGAGTGGGGTGGGGAAGAAACCCCCACAAAACCAGCAACAGACTGAATCATAACAGTTCGGTAGCACCACCTCACCAGCAATTTGACATGCAACAGTTCAGGAGAACAGCTTCTCTTGAAAGGAACAGGTAAACAAGAAAACACAGCAAGAAAATATTTAATGCTATGACCCAACTCCCTTACCGGAAAAGAAGGTGGAAGGAAAACATGTTTTGGGGAGCAGGTCAGCGAGCCTACAGCAATCACTGCCTTCACTGGTATAGTTAAAATCTGGGAAGAAAAATAAAGAACAAGAAATATTTAGGAAAACAGACTGACATTTCAGCCTTCAAATGTCTCTTCCACTTGTAAATTGCATAGAATAACAAACCCCTGAAATTCTATAATTAACATAGTCGAGATTTATATAGACACACTTAAAACGTGAACATGTGAATTAAGATTTCCACAAATCATCATACTCAGATCACTCACTCCACACTATCAGGAAGCACACAGCTCCTCACTCATACTTAGCACCATTCCAGAGAACACAAAAGCAAAATTAACAATTTAAGCAGAGAATAGGATTTTCCTGACACATTAAAAAACAACTTGAAAAAAATATCAGATAACTGGCAGAGATTAGGAATTTCCTGTTCTCTGCAGTTTCATCACAACCACACAATAAGCTATAGAATCTCCTGATTTCATAAACACAGCATGTCATTTTTTTCCCCTACATATATCATGTATTAAAACAAAATACCATTACATAATAGAAACTCTCTCTTCTGAAAAGTAATTTATTAAAAGGAAAGGAGTATGAAGTTGAGAATTAACTGGTCTTATTCTCTCCCTTACTAATTTTAGTGTCAGAACTCTGTTTCATGCAAACTGCGATTTCTCCAAAATGACCTTTACATTGGGTTTTGGCAGAAAAAGCTCTGAAATAAAAGCTCCATTGCAGTAACTGATAATGTACCAAAAAGCACACTGCCAGCATTTGTTATGCCAAAAGATCCATGCATTGAAGCTTTGAGGATAAGTCACTGTGAAGGACTCGAACCTCAAAGCATTAGGTCAGATTTAAATGGGTATTTTTGAAAGCCATCTGAAAATCATGAATGACGTCATTCTTCATTCCTCTGGAGCAGACACAGCATAAGCAGAATTACTTGGTTGGATGCACGGTTACCTTGTAGAGGCAACCCGACCTCCAGACCGGGTCCCTGCCAACCTCAGCTTCTCCCCAGTATTGCCATCTGTCCACTAATACATCTCTTAAAACTTCACACTTAAATGTCAAACATACCATTTTTGCAACACCCATGATGGTACAATAAACTTACCTCATAATCTGTCGTGATTTGCACAGCTCCATCATGAATTCCTTCAAGTTCTTTCGCTATTAGTTTTACTCTAAACACAGCATAGTAACCTGATGCTAGTATCACCTGTAAACAGTAGAACGAGAATCATCCACTGCATTCCACTAAACAGAAAGAACCTCACTGAAAACATACCCAGCACCCTCTTATTTCTTTAAGCTGGATCAGAGGTCATTTGAAACAACTGCCATTTGGAAAATGAAAAATTCCAACACAAGTTTCTAACGCAGAAATTATCTGTTCCTGGAGGTGATAAATTCTATTCTTGCCGGATAAATGCTAAGCATCAGATGAGGGCATGGAGTTTGTATTGCTTCTCAACATAAACTGTAAAAATTCCACATGCTCTACACTACTCCAACTCAGACAAAAATTAAACAATTCTTATCCTCCCTCCCCCTGCTAAAAGGAAACTGCAAGAAGCCGCACAGATTTGTGTCTCCCCCTCACCCTCCCAAATCAAGCTTTAAGGAACAAAGTCAAAGGATTACTTACTGAAGACTGATCAGATGCACCAGCATTTTGTAGCTCATGGTGGCTTGCAATTACTGTTGTTCTGTTTCCCTTTTCAGTTGTTACAAGTTCTATGGCCAAACCATCCCCTATAATATGCCAACTTTTTATAGCCAGCTTAAAAAGAACAAAAGGTACTGTTTTCAGTAACAACACTGACGTAAATTTTTTAAAAGGCAAACTAAAAATAAATCCACCCTTACCTCTATTGGATTGCTGTTGATGACTGCAAATAAAATGCTGGTAGCTTCTGTTGCACTCAATATGCCAAAATCTATAAATCGTTCCTCAGATTTTGGAGGCAGTACAAAGTACTGGAAGGATTGATAAAGGTATTTTAGTGTAAGTTAAATATAAAATGTGCTCAAACTCTAAGCTCATTAACAAATATATTAATAAGTCTAATGAAATCCCCAAATTCTATACATTTTCTATGTAAAACTGAAGAGAACAAAAAAGAATTTTTCAGCAGTAACCAAAGCTGTTTAAGGAAAGAACTGGTAAAATAATTTTGAAATTACAAAAGTCATCATCACATGGAAACAGAAGAAAGAACTAGAACAATCCTATGAAGTCTGCCTCTAGTTAGACTAAAGTAGCTTAAAAAAAAATACTTACATCTAAGAATCCTGTGTATGCTCGGACAGGTAGATGAAATTTAGAAGCATTGGTGATAAGTAAAATATTATTATCTATATGAACAGATGATGTGGAAGGTATAAAACGAAGTGTAAAAATATATCTGGATTCATTAGGTGGAATTAAGACTGGTTTACTGAAGTTCTGGACCTAGATCGGTGAACAGTGAAGATCAGTGTTACAAGTTAACAACATTTAAACATTTATAATGAGGCAAAATGTTCACTGAAATGGGACTTACTTTAAACATTGTTTTTGCTTCTTCTGGTAATACAACATCATGTATAAGGACTGCAAAACTGAATGTGTTTGTGAGATAGATCAGTCTTTCCACAGAATCAGCAGCAGTGTCACGGATGTGAAAGAGTGTGGCAGCATGATCAAATCCTAAATATCTATTAAGAGAAAATAGTATGAGAAAAATGAAGGCTTTGCTGAAACATAAATTGTTTTTCTTACACAAAAGACTAGAATTTATTCAATCAAGCAGCAAAAAGGTTCATACTCTGCTGCATGCTGAAACGGTATTATTAGTTATCAATATCGCTGTAGTGCTAAGTCATTCTAATGAGATAATAGAATACGTGAATCATCATATTAGGAGGAACAGAAAGAAGTTTTAAAGTATTAAGACAGTTTGAAAATCACCTGTATTCCTTATTAACCGAATTGGACATATGCAGCAAAAATGTTCTGATAAGTAAGGTTTAGTTTGTCTTCAAATTACTTTGACAGTTCTGTTGATTAAGCAGCACCTCATTTCAACAATAATTTCAAACTCAACTTGGCCATACTTTTTAAATAAATAATAATAATAAAAGGAAGCACTGACAGTTCTTCCAAATTTTGTATTAAAGCCAAAAATATTTTCTCTATCCTTACTTCACGTGGTGATGGAACAGCAATTCCAAAACCAGAAAAAATTCCAATGCTGCATTTTTAAAATGTCTCCTCTGCAGCCTCCTACTGCTCTGAAGCAGAACTCGTGAAGCTCACTTTGAACCCAAGCATTGAAACCAGCTTAACCATTACTAAGATGACCTAATCCACTAGTGTAAAAACAGAAGAAAAAAAAAAAACAGACAAATAACTGTAGTTCTAAATGAGCTCCAGATTCAGAAAACTTAGGTTATGACCTCTTTATATCCCCTCTCCCCATAAAAAGGCTGAATTCTCTGCTACATCAGCTAATTTACAGAATTTATGTTTTGAACTATATTCAATTACAGCAAGCTTACCCATCCAACACTTCTGCTTGATATGGTATTTCAAGTTTGGAGTAGCTCTTCTCTTTTGCTTTAACAGTTATTTTCCCAGAAGACTGTGATGCTTTTTTTGCTTTTGATGCTGAGCACACAAGAATATAAGAAGTTAGTCAAAGCAGACAAAAAAAAAATCTGTTTGGTTAGACTAGCATGACTGGAAGAGTAAAAGCACAGAACAGTACAAGCACCGAGAATGATGCGCACAGAGGTGCTCCAACATCACAGAACAAGCAATGTTAGCTTGGTACCAATCAGTCAAAGGATTCAAATACTAGTTAGGAGAAACCAACAGCCCCTACAGCCCCTACATGTATTCAGAGAGCTGAAATAGGAAACATTCAAAGCTGGCAGCTTCACTGAGACTTCATGAAAGTCAATCACCTCAACACATTAAGCAGCTTGACTGGGCCCTTTTCCCCAACCATCATTTCTTCCAAGATCTAACCTACCACAGGTTACTCGGTAGGTCCTCATGTAACAGTTCCCTCCACCTTCAAAATCTGAACATATTACCGCTTCAGGCTGACAGAGTTCAGCTCTTTCAGAATTTATTTATAGGCTACAACATACTTCACTCACCTTACAAACCCTAAGTATTAAACATCTAAAATGCTAATCATAAGTAAATAAAAATCAATTCTCTCCCCTCCATTCATACAGCTTCTAAAGTTATGTCTATGAAATGAAAACCACTCCATCTATAAACTTCCATTTTTAAGCAATCCAGGCAGAAAAAACTTACAGCACCAAGTAGAACCTAGAAGCAGTAACACCTGAGCACCAGTACAAGTTTTTACCCACTTTCACTTCCCTTTTTCTTTAATGCGAATCCAAGATAGCAAAATACAATAAACCAGCTTTCACAGTATGGTTCTCAGAAGCCAGCGTCCTGATTCTTTTTCTAAGATTTGGAAGAATCAAAGGGCAATCCAAGGGATATACTCTCTTCTAATACACATCACTGTGAGGAACACACCCTGGTTTGTTAGGATTTCTTCAAAACCAAATGCCTAGTTAGATTAACAATACATTTTCAATAATGAATGTCTTAACATAAGAATACTGCCTATGTTTGATAAAATAATTAAGAATTCCTTCTCTTCTCACAAGTACTTACCAGACTAAGCTACCTGCTGATTACGATCAGAGACAATCCCTCAGAAATAACTGAAGTTAGAAGAACTGTAAAGCCTTTTCCAGGTAGGAAAACTCAATTTCCTTCTCAAAATTACCAACAACATTTTGTTAAGAGAAGGAAAGTGCTTTATCAAGTTTCAGTGAGTTACAAGAAGCACTTGACAAGTTCCTAGAAGAGAGGAGTGGTACTTACCATCAAAGCTAATGCTTGCAACTTTGGTGTATTTACTTTCAGAGGCTTTTAACGTAACTGGCTTGAAATGTACTGTTATAGCTTCATTCTGTGGTGTAGGTCTAACGCTCTGCAAACAATCAAAATATGAAGCACCTGTAAATTTATCATTATTAACACGCAGTGAAGCGCTCATGTATCCTTCAAAGGGCTACAACCACAACTGGTTTTGGCTGAGGACTCACAGCTCTGTCTTTCCTATAACAAAGCAGCATTATATCAGCTTTAGAATTTTTTTCAGGTCCTGCAAGTGACTCAGTCAGTATGCAGGGAAGTGGGCAGCAGGGAGTTTTCCTTGGGAATGTCAGATGAAGTGACAGTACAGCCAGAAACATGTTAAAAAAATAGAAAACAAGCTATATTTAAATTAAGATTTATTTTTTATTCTTAATGCTTCAGGGTTACAATAGCTACACTATTTGTTTCCAGTGCAGTCATTAAAAAAGCTGTTAACTGCCTGTGCAATTACTGATGATGATATAGACATCTACCTTGCCTCTGATCCTGTGCTAAGTTCGCAGAGCTGCCACAGGAAAAAAAATGAACTGTACAGAGAACGGTGGTGTAAATCTGAGATGACACTCATTCTATACCAGCATTTTATGAGATCGCCTTTTATACCTGAGGTATATTACCATCTTAAACTGAATGCAAAAAAGTGAATTGGGCACTAATGGAACAGCAAACATGTCAGCTGTGAGCTGGAGCTGATTTGTAGGGATACCCATTGCTACCCTGCAGGACTATGGATTCCATTAAAACATCTGAAGACTTTACAAAGTCTGCTATCAAACTCTTTTATCTAAATTCCATGGAGAGAAATTGGGCATGGAGCATTTAAATGCTCTTTTTCTTGTTTTGCTTAAAATTAGGATGGCTGCCATGATTCCACCTCCCCAGCTGTCCTTCCTGCTGTAAGAACAGCTCAGCTGCTCATGTAGAAGCTTATAAGCTACTGCAAATTACAGGCTGCTGTATTAAGGAAACTGAAAGGAGCACTAGTTTACCTTATGCTGAGCTGCAGAGGTTTAGCACCTGCTCCACCAGCAGCTGAGCCTCTCACAGTCAGACAGCATCAAGGTGGACAGCTACCCACACAAGTCAGGTACGGGTCTTCCAAGCTAAGCTGCCCTTGATTGTAAACTAAATCCATAAAATCATGCATACATGACTAAATTCTGCAGACCACGTGATCATTAAGAGGAAGCAAGCAGCACTACTCCTGCGCCTAATGAATAATCTCTGTTAATACTCATGTAGAAGTTTTGTGTTCTGGATTTATACTACTGACCTTTGTCAACCATTTGCATACATGTAGTGCAGATATTTTCAATTTCTTTTCATGAGTCAATGGCTAATTACCACATTTTTCTTCTAATTAAATCCACACCACAAAAACTGTGATCTCGAGGTGTCTTTTAAAAAAAACCAAACTCTTAAAACAGGCAAAAACAAAGCTGTAATCAAATTCACAACTATTGCATGGCAGAAAGGATAACCGTTTCTAGTAACTCATTTCATGCAAAATACTGGGGTTTACTTATTAAAGTTTGAAATTAATCTGATTTCACTTGGTAAATGAAATCAGAAATATTTAGGACAGGCTGTTAAAGAGAAGTGGCAGGTGCACCTCTTAAACCGTAAGTGTAACAAACCTCAATGTATTTACTCAGAATGTCTCTAGCTAATGATTTTAGTTAAAGGAAAATTTTCTTGAAAATTTCTTAACTATATCAAGGCACATTTGTTTGTTGCTTGATTGCATGCTACAAAAGCCAATACAGAATTAATACAACTAAAGAAAACCCAAACATTCTTAAGAATCCTTTGAACTTCCCTTCCCTCAAGTTTTAACCTCTTTCAAATGAAGCCTGAGCAAAACTTGTCCGGAAATGTGCCTTAAGCATCATAAAATATGGACAGGTTGTGTCAATACATGCAAAACAAGTTCCGTCAAGAATTTAATACCACCAGTCTCCTCAGAAAACCTCTTTATAGCTACTTCTGTGGGGAAGAAGAATTTAAAATAGACATGCTTCATTTACACACGGCTCTGCCACAGTGTGCCCCAGTCAAGATTCTTGATCCTGTTGTATGAAGACACATTCAGTATTTAGCGTAAGAGCAGAAAAATAAAGACCTTAAAAATCTTCTAGAGACCTCAGAGTGGGGAGACAGCTTTGTGCTACTGCAGCAGTTATTGGGAAAGGCTTCCAAGGTTTAAGGATTCTCACACTACTTACAGAGGAGATGAGTATGGGTTGAAACCATGGCACCTATCGATGCATATCGTTTACCTGTCAGCAGGTCCCTGAACACAGTTTGACCTTGCCCACCTAGTGTATTGCTCTGAAGACCAAGCAGGCTGTAGGCTTTTACTTACACATAGCAGAGACATGGGTACCCTACTGTAAGGGGAAAAAGCTCCGTGGCTACAGGCCGCAGACTAAGGCTGGTTCCACTGGTGTCAGAATTGCCTTTAGTACTGTTTTATTACAGACACAACTATTTTGTCAGTAGTAACCTGGCCTTCAGTTTAAACAGGGACACACCTAACTTCACTTTCTCCATAAAGCACCATCCAGAACAGCCACAGAATACGCTACAACCAGATTTTCATCCTCTGAGGTAACATTGCCTTGGTAACATTGATATGTGTGCATTCAAACATGCAGACTGAAAGTGTAACGCAGGAGTAAACTAGTTCTCATAGGTTGTTTAAGAGCAGATTTCTCTAATGTGAATTGTGACAGAAGTAAATGCTTTCTGATACAAAGACTTTGTTTTCAGAGTGATCGAGCTCAGCTTCAATATACAGCTGTCCTGAAGTCCCTGGTTCTTCATGCATCTACCATCATCAGGAGCTCAAATTCTGAAGTGTGCCTTTGCTTTTAGCAATCAAATGGGCTTAAACTGCCTTAAGGAAACACAACATTTTCACTCTAAAGATGAGGAACTAACAATCTATATTTACTAGATTTTTTGATAGTGTGGCTTAAATGCTGCAGCATGACAACAGTTCATCCAGTCAGGAAATAGGTGTGATTCTCCCTTATAACAGAGAAAACCCTACAATATATAACTAAGGAAGTTTTTACAATCAGTTTTCAAACTCAAAAGAGAAAGTCAAGTGGCTCACCTTTATTTTCCTCAACCAATTTGTTGGACAACAGTGTGAGTAAGTACTTAAGGGCAGAATAGCTACAACTCTGGAAACAGTATTAGCAGTCTCTCATACACAGATGACCTGAAGATATTTAGCTCCTCCAGCGCTCAGCTTAAATATACGCTAAATATAGCCTTGGCCTTTTCTTCTGACATTAAGATGAAATTTGTCAGAGCTCTGTCTCACTGCTTTTAAACCCTAGCTCTAAACGGTCAGAAATCCATTTCTTGAGATTTCTTAGAAGTAAGATATTCACCAGGTTCCTTCCAAAAATTTTTTACCCTCACTACTTTGACTTTCCTTGATTGGCTCAGCAGCAGAAATTGGCATAGTGCTTCAAACGCTAGAAAGGTTACAAACTTCACAACAAAGCTGTGCCTTGACGAGAACAATTGATTTAATGTGCCATGTGACACACTGAAAAGTACATCATATCTGGGCCTATGCAATAACTTTATCATGGCAAAAGTGAGTCCTAGAAGCTTTAAGACCACAAAATTCACTGCTTTAGTACACTGTAAAAGAATCATTAATCTGGAAAACTTCTGTCATGACACGCATAGTGTTATCAAATGACAGCCTTTCAGTCTATAGACTATGGTCCGAAGACCATAACTTTAAAAAAACAAGTAGCTTGGATTTTTTAATGGAAGAGTATGAATTAGGCTCTACGCTATCAGATATTAGAAGTGAAACTGATCGTTTCAATACATGGCTATTTGCAGGGTACCCAGGAAGTATATTACACAAAAAACCAAACAAATAAAAAAACCCATAAAAACCTGCCCCAATACCAGAAACCTGGGAAATCTAAGAAGGTGGCCAATATATAAGAGAGCCAAAATAGCTACAGAAATAATTTTCAAAAATTTACAAACCCTCTGATTGTAAAAATCATATACAGGCCTTTTTTAAAAATAAAAACTCATCATGGAAGCTGGTACATAGAGGCCTTATACAATCATTTGACCTCATTAATGAAGTAAGCACTAGGCATTCAATGAATTAAAGGGTTTGCACTATAATGCAAGTTTCTCTTGACTTGAAATTTATTAGACAACAACAACATAGCAAGCATTGCAATGGACTATTATCACAGTGGAAAGTAAACCTTGTTACAAAAATGTGTCCTGTTTCTGGTTTAAATTAATCTAGCCTCAGTTTCCATTATCTTATTTTAAGATTTTGTTAGACCTCTACTACTAAAATACAGTTACAACTACAGTGATATGCTTTAAAAACATAGAAATGGTCTCCAAGAGCTCTGTGAGGAACCTTTGCCAATCCTTCAGTCAATCTTCTAGCTCCTCTGGTTTCTTTTCAACACTTCAACACTTTCTGAAGTGCAGTGGGACAAGGTACAGCTAGCTATACAACTAAATGTGGAAAACAAGGAAGACAGGAAGGGGAAAAGGACGAAGTGAGAAAAACAGTGGGCAGTGAGAAGAACTATAGGTATGAATCAACAAAGGCGGACTACCAGACTTGAGCCAAAATTCTGTAATAAAAATAGAAAGTAGAAAACCCAAAACCTTGATTTCTGAAGCTGCCCTTTACATTCAGCTACAGTGATCTTACTGGAAAGCGCCCTTGAGTGTTTGCAGGCTTTTTTTCTTATTTCAAGCAACAAAGCAGATAAGCTCAAGAGAAAAAGAGGAATTTTATAGCCCGCTCTTGAGAGCTACTCCTCACTCATAAGATTATGTTGGAAAACCACTCCATACACTCTCATGGACTGTCTGATGAGGACAAAGACTCCCACAGCCTCTGCATTAATCTCTTGTTCACTAAACAGGAGTTACTGTTCTGAAGCATAAAAGCTTCCAGAGGTTCAGATATTGCAGGCTCATCCTATGAATGCAGGAAAAGCTGTTCAAAGAAGGCTATGAAAGCAAATTAATTTTACCACGCATACAGATTGTCTTCCTATTAGGGCATGTTTTCAGCCACACGTCTCCTAGCATCTAATTCTGAACACTACATGGTCAACCTGTGAACGATCTTTTTTGTGAGAGAAAGCAAATCCAAGTAGAGAGTTTCAAATGGAAAGGAAATACAACTTACTGTAATTGGCACATCTTTTGTTCCTGAATTTAATAAATGCAGATTTAAAATTTTTGGCAGATCTGTTAAAGAACAAAAAACACATCTGGCTGTTATGCTATTTTAACATAAGAATCTTACATAAAGTCATCTGCACTGATTCCTCTATATAAATCCACTGTTGCTCTGTGTTAAAAAGCTAGACTAACATGACAAGTACAGTCAGTCAACTCAGCCAGTCCCAAGAACCTGTCATGCTTATAAACTGCAGTTTTGTGAGTTACTTGGTGTTACTGGTGGTGCTGCAGGTAATCACTCCTATTTCTAACACATTAAGAAATGAATAGGCTAAAACCACCACAATTAATAATTTTGCCAGATGCACCAATATTCAGCAGAAGAAGTTAATCTTATTTTTAAATCTTTCCATGTTAAGACAGTTGCAAGGAAACGTACATCAGAAGCTACCTTTTTCAGTTCAGATATATACTCTTCTTCTTCATTAATGAGTCCCTTTTACAGTTTCAAAAGATACTTTCAACTTTGCTACTTTCTGCCATCTTTTTTTTTTTTTGTCACTAAACAGTATTAATTTAAACGCAAAACGTTAGGTACAAAAATGTGACACTTGAAACAAAAAGATCCTATGATAAGTAACAAATTTGTTTGCACACTCTCACTACTCCCTGTATCTAAAAACTAATACAACTTATACTGATGCAAAGCAATCTTTCAAAACAAGTTCACAAATTAAGTAATCTGACAATGATTTTCAGACAAAGCCATGTGCAACTAGTAAGTGCATTAAGATTAATCTTATTACTAGACTTAAAACTGGATGTGCAAACCACTGTTTGTACATCTCCAAGCATACTTGCAGGTGAATACATCTTGGTGCTGTTCTAACACACTGTTATCCTGCTTTTGAAACTCTGACTTTAAATAGCATCACTCAAACAAGCAATCTGAAATGGTACAAAGGTAACTGGGCTTTCCCCTCCCCACCCTACTCCTTGTAATACACTGAGACACAAAGTACTTGTTTACCTTGAGTTCGTAGTGTACCAAAATCTAGCATTTCTGTTGAAGAATAGATTCCTGGTGCTTAAAGAAAAGTAAAAAAAGATACAAGTCACAATTTTCTTCTTATACTAGAAATTAATTAAGCAGAATAATGTCAAAAAAAAAAAACCAAACAACCACTTCTCTACAAACCTGTTGTAACTTCTACTTCAACTGGGAGAATGATAAATTCTGTGTTGTCTGAGGCATTTGTTTTTATTCTAATGAAGGCTGTATGATTATCTGCTTCTCTTGAAGAAAAGCTGGCTCTCATCACTCCTTTTGTTTCATAGGGAGGTATCTCCTGATAAGCAATCAAAGCACATCTGTGAGAGTGCAGTAATTATGACAAAGCTGCCACACAAAAAAATTACAATAGAAGAATTTAGTATAATTGTAGTAAGATAAAAAGCTGCAATTGCAGTAAGACGTAGGGTGCATGTTATTAAAATTACAATTAAATAAGGCTATTACTTAATTACCATTAAGTAAGGATAGCTGGAATATTTTAATATGACACTAATTAAAAATAGGTATACGCAAGAAGACTTTCTCATTTGATTTAGTTTCATGTATTAAAATTATGGTAAAAAGACAGTAAACTGATAGAATCTACCAATAACCACAGCCTATTCATAAATACATTTCTAAGTACAACAACATCAAATGGTGTGGATTTGCATATTCTAGGGTTTTTTTCTCCAAAGCAGACAGTTTCAGTGCTAAACACAAGCTAAAATAGTGCAGAAGTGCAAGTAGCCAGAAGCTTGTGGAGCTGCAGGTTTATTAGTAATCAAGCAATTTACAGAAAAAAAAAAAAGTCATAATGTGTTTTAATTTTTATGCCAAGTCTGTTCCACCAGCTCCCATCTGCACTAAGGGTTTGAAAGACAATTCTTTCCATATTTGCTGGACCCAGCTGTAGCACAAAACTCCCTTCAGAACCACAGCTGAAATACTAATATTTCATATTCTTTCCCATTACATTACAGAAGAGCTGGGGAATGGGACTACTTCATTTTTTAACTGAAGATTTTTAAGAAAAAAAAAATTGTGATTTGAAATTTAGAGCCTCTTCCACTTTAAATGCAAATAAATATGGCGAGAGGTAGAGATTTTTTTGATGACTAGTCCTTTCATTGATTGATGCTTCAGTTGACAGCTGCTTTCTTTTGTTATTTCGATGAAGAAAACTGGACAGGATATAATCCATATAGCTTCTGATTATTTTATACATCACTTCTGTGCCTTCTGTAATACAAACTGATACCAATCACTCTGGAAGTCAATCTTCACAGCACAATAGCTGTAGATGTATTCTTTGAAAACTGATGAATATCAAAGTTTCACATACTAGTTTCAATACCTAGTTTCAACTGCTACTACTTGGGGAGTTGCTAAACTAAGAGGCTTTCAAGTTCTATTTTCACACTTATCCACATACTTAACCTAATGCAGTCGTTCATTTATGTTTCAAAGGATATGATTTAATTCTTCCAAATGTGTAATCAGGGATTCAAGGGTCATCAGATACCTGATGCACCTCTGAACAGCGATAACAAAAATACTCCCACATACGCAGACTGCTTCATCCAATCATCAAATATTTGGCATCAAAACAATTTCAGAGAACAATGTGCATCCATATGTCACAGTATCATCATCATATTTGAAATAATTCTTCTGCTTTGCAGCTTGTAGTCCATCTGGAGTACTGTGTCCTGCTCAGGGGCCTCCGTACAAGACAAACACTGCTTGAACAAGTCCCAAGGAAGCCACAAAGATGTTCAGAGGGCTGGAGTACCTCTCCTGTGAAGTCAGGCTGAGAGAGTTGGGATTGTTCAGCCTGGAGAAGAGAAGGCTCCTTACAGGGAGACCTTATAGCAGCCTTCCAGTACCTGAAGGGGCCTACAAGGAAAGCTGGGGACAGGCTGTTTATCAGGGAGCGCAGTGACAGGACAAAGGATGACAGCTTTAAACTGAAGGAGGGCAGGTTCAGGTTAGACATTAGGAAAAAGTTCTTCCCCGTGAGGGCAGTGAGGTCCTGGCACAGGCTGCCCAGAGAAGCTGTGGCTGCCCCCTCCCTGGCAATGTTCAAGGCCAGGTTGCATGGGGCTTTGGGTAACCTCTGGTGGAGGATGTCCCTACCATGCAGTGGTGTCCATGGAGGCTGTCCATGGCATGGGGGTTAGAGCTAGGTGAGGACTGGGGTGCCTTTCAACCCAACCCAGCCAGTGATTCTATGATTCTATACACTATGTGTTACTTTAAGACTACATTAAATGAAGAACACAACATAACTGATTTAACAGGCCAGACAGTCCATCCCACCCATCACACTGTCCTTGAGCAGCAGATAGGAAGAGTACAGAGTAAGTGCAGAGCACACTTGTAGGAATACTTTCCCGAACAGTTTCCAGCCACTCCTGACTCATGATCTAGGGAGTTATTGCAGTTAGACACGCTGCTGTTTTATTCAGTAGTCCTTAATAGAGTCTTCTTCCTCAAGTTCACTCAGCTGATTTTCCAACACATACATGTAATTTAAAGTGATCTCATGGACTTTCTCAGTTTAAAAAAAAAATTACAAAAATTCAATACTTATAAAGGTTGCTGTACATTCTTCCTGTGGGTTAGATCCAACTACTGACCATCAGAATGACTATGTTGTCCTCAACTCCGAGGTCGGTGTAATTCAGGAATCATCTACTAGGACCCATTTTATTCCTCTCATTCAACAAAGCATCTCTCAATACAGATGGCTTCCTTTCACCTTCCTTTCAACTCCTATTACCATACCATTAGTATGGTACCACTCCGTTAGTTCATTTTTACGGAGTATTTTCACCGATTACATGACAAGAAATAAAGTTTGTGGAAAAAAAAATACCCAAAACCAAAACCTAAAATTGCATCAAAACAAAACCTCCCTAGGCAAGTACAACAAGCGTGGCACAGCATGACTACTCACCCACAGCTTCCTTGTACCTCCTTGCTGACCTGTTGGAAGCTCTAAATGCAGATCACCTCCGCTGGAATACATTTCTACCACCTGGAGTGGACAACAGGAAAAGTTGAGTTAGTACTCAACTTCAGAAGAATCCTATTGAAGTTATCAGGTACTACAATGTTATGGCATGGGTTAGCAACTATTTGATCACTGCAGTATCTCATAAATTCACTTTTCACCCTGATGTAGCATTTGCAAATAGCTACACTTTATGTGCTTTCTGCGGCACTACACAGTTTGTGGATCACTTACAGAATCAGATCATGCTTAATCAGTGGAATATTCATTTAATCGTACAGACATCAATTCTGCCTCAACATAAGAATGTTGCCAGTGGTACATACGTGGGTACACTGTAAAGACACCTTATGCTGTGCTAAACAGGCACAAGGGAGCTAAGAAGTGTACCTGGATTAAAACAAACCATATCTACTTTACTTTGTTTGCTTCAGTGTTTTTCTTAATTACCAGTGAAGTTTAATTCTTTCCTTTGCAGTAAATATGACAACTTTAAAATAGAAATTTTACGGTAACACCTCAATTTAGCAAGTTAAGGGATTTATGAGCATAATCTACAAGTTTTAGAACAACTAACTTGCACCTAAACAGAAAAACATTTGTATAATATGAAACATTTAGCCTCAAATACTTTTAAAGATCAAAGAGAATTTGAAGAAGTGCCAAAATAAACAAAAACCTCAATTTTGAGACCACAAACATAAACGAGCATGTAATGGTTTTCTCTTAGACTCACCTGCAAAGGTTCACTGTGAGGGTTATGTATATTTATTATAGGAGAAAAACTGCTATTTACAGGAACTCGTGCCCCAATAAATGGGCGCAATCGATAAGGGTTCGGTACTCCAATGCCAAACACCTGGTTCAGAAAAAGAAAAACAAGCTTAAGTTGCCAGCTGTAGTTGTTGCAGAGCCCAACATACACGTGCCAATTTTAGTAATCGACCAAGTACTCTGTTCAATTAATTCTGTTGTGCACTTCTAACCCACCATTTAAAACCAGCATGATGCTAAAGCACTGAAATAAAGGAACTGGTTCAGTTTGCAGCTAAAGGGCATTTCACATAGGTACTACTTACATGCTGCCATATTTAGAACACAGAAAGTCAAAATACCATCTTTGTTTCTGATAATCTGAAACACTAGATAGCAGCTAACAGTTAAAAAGATGTGAAATATCCTTTAATCATACCGTTATGGATCAGACTGTCCATAACATTTCTGTTGTTGTTTTCAAAACATTGCCATCATAAATCATAGAATCACCGAATGTGTTAGGTTGGAAGGGACCTTTAAGGCCACCTAGTCCAACCTCCCTGCAGTAAACAGGGACACCTTTAACTAGATCAGGTTGCCCAAATCTTCATCAAGTCTGACCTTGAATGTCTCCAGGGATGTGGCCTCCACCACATCTCTGGGCAACCTGTTCCAGTGTGTCACCACCCTCATGGTGAGGAACTTCTTCCTAATGCCTAATCTAAACCTACCCCCCTCTAGTTTAAAACCTTTACCTTGTCCTATTGCCACATGCCCCTACAAACAGCCCCTCTCCAGCTTTCCTACAGGCCCCTTCAGGTACTGGAAGGCTTCTATAAGGTCCCCCCTGAGACTTCTCCAGGATGAACAAGGTCCCTCAGCTTGTCTTCGTGGGAGAGGTGCTTCAGCCTTCTGATCATCTTCATGGCCCCATTCATATTCTTTCAACCAGAGGATTTCTCTTACTTTTCAGACTCTTTTGTTGTGGTATTATCTTTCTGATTCTCTAGTGAGTAAGTTTTTTGCCAGCTTAATGAATAACATGGTCTTGCCACTGCATCAGATGAGTACAGGGCTGAATAATGAACTAGACCACTGCAAGGAGTCACTAAAATAACACACGCAAGAAGGCTGTTGGGAGGATTTTAAACCCTACATAATTTCATTGACTTGGCTTACATATTTATATTAAACATTTTCACTGCCATACATATTTATAGTGGTAGACCTCTGCATTACAACAAGCAGCAGGATGGAAACCTCTTCTCCTGGGCTGATAGACAACCTCCCCTCCCCACTATATTGTGCAAATATCCTTAAATGGTTAAGCACGCCCTTGCAGATACCACTCTGGTTGATCCACAAGTTTTTCATGAAAAAAGTGTAATTTTCTTACCTGATAAGTAAATACCCCATGATTAGAAGTGTTAATAAATAAAGTGTTCTCTACGTTTCCCACTACTCTTGCAAGGAAAACTACATCAAAGGATGTATTCCCTCCTGGAAGAATTTTCTGGAAAATATAAATGCAAGGAAGCAGAGCAATGAGTAAAACTGTTTATTGAAAACATTCCACAGTGCTTTTTGTGCTACAGAACTCCATGTGTTATCTATGGGAAACTGGAGTTAGAAAGTCAGCTGCAGATTTGGAACAAAAAGAGTAGAAGTTTTAGACAAAAACAAAAAAAGTAACAAAATAATAAAGCTACCAATATTTTACAACTATCATCTACTATCGGAACACATTTAATTGAATTTTTATGTTGAATTCTGATTGTAAGACTTTGGCTTATCACAGAAATATTCTGCACTGACTTGACAGTTAACAAACTTTAGAAAAGGCAACTACTTCAAGATTTCCAGAATCAAGAAAAGTTGCTCATGAACAGGTTTTCTGAAATTTTTGTTGTTTACATGGTCCCCTCTAAGCCACAGGCCCTGCAGACAAAACTGAAACAAGGGGACTATATCTGACGGTTATGTGGTTTAGAGTTAACCCTGCTGACACCGCACTTCGGAACTTTTAAGTTCCAGTAACTGGACTGCAGCAGCTTTAGGTGCACTGGAGAAACTGCTTCACACTAACATCTCTTCACTGGACTTAGAGGTTTAGAAAAACCCAACCAAACAAAAACTAAGCAGCTTGTTCCTGTATATGCTCTAAGCAACTTCAGCAGCAGAGATCTGCTGTTAAACCATCAGTTACAGTACACACTTCCAACGTAGTCAGAACTCCTATGCAATACTGTATTCCTCTTCTAGTAGGATTCCTTGTGTATTCCTCCTCTTCTTTCTAGCGTTCCAGTGCTCAGTTCAGCTTTGCTTAGTTAACTAATATGAGACCAAGCACTGCAGTATCTTAATACTTTTAGGTATGCAATTATCAGCAACTAACTCATTTAAAGAAAGGGATGGAAATCAAGCTCCCATGGTGGGGGAGGGAGGGTAGAGCTCATTTTGACAAAGTAGAAAAACTTAACTTACCCTATTTTGAAAAAATGATGCATGAAAATGTGATGTTGTAGCAGATATTGATACTAATGTAATTGTTTCTTCTGAGCTAGGGTTATGTAGGTAAACTTTTTCCATTTTTGGCATTCCAACAGGCCTGTCAAAACAGAGAGAGAACATTTTTGAAGTTTCAGAATTCTACAGAACAGAGAAGTGGTCTTTGTCCTGTTAAACCAGACAGGAATGTAACGGCAATGAACACTGACAACAGAACTTTACCTATGTAAATTCTACCTCAAAGAATTATAGAAATGTAATCTCTATTATTTTATGGGTTAGTTTTCCTGACGGATTACCCAACTTCGTATCTCTCTCTAAAATGGCACCTGTCCAAAACAAAACTATTTTGGGGGTTTTTACTTCTGAATCGGAAGAGGCAGTTTTCTATTCCCGTGCTAGAACCTCTACATAATTAGCTTAAGGTTGCAAACAGCAACTTAAAATAAACAGAATGCACTCCAGACAAAAGTCTAAGCACCTTTTTTCCCTGATAGATTGTAAGTGGTCTTACCCAGAATTTTTCTGCTATTTCACAATAAGCTCTACCAAATTAAGTACAAGAACACGTGCAGCAACAACTATTTTATCTGTATATTGCATTTGAATTCATACCTTAAGAAAAAAAAAACACTCCTTTGACAAATTCTAGCATTTAAAAAGTTTAAAACACAGAAGACCCACAGTTAAAGAGCAGCACACTTTACAAGACATGCTAACATTTCACTCCACACAAACTTTAAACTTGTTCCTTTTTGTTTACAACAGCTGATGGGACAATAAATGCTTTGCTTTCACCCATTATTTTCCATACTTTGCTATCTCTTCAGAATGTTTTTCAGACTTCAACGCACACATGCTAAGCATCAGCACCTGCGGTGGTTCAGCCACAGCTGGGCACCCTGCGCCTCTCCATCCCCAGCAGGATGGGGGGACAGATGGACAGAACCCCCATGGGGTGGGTCAGGCAGTTTGCTGGGACAGCACAGGGAGAGGGGAACAACAGCAACAGCGCTGAGACAGAACTAACATGTGGTGATAAGACACCAACCCAATGACCAACCAGACACTCCACCTGCACTCAGACCATCCTGGAGCCACACAGACCTTCCTGGAGTCACCAAGCCCCCTTTTATGTGATGTGACCATGTCATATGTAAACACCCTTGGCCAGCTCGAATCACATATGCTGGGTCTTCGGGAACATTAACCCTGTCCTAGCCAGAACCAGGAGAACATCAAAGCATGAATGAAGGTGTAGATTACAATTAGCTCCAAATTATCTCTTGGAATTCAAGACAGTTAACTTTTAACTTCCAGGCTAGAGACACTCATGTAGCACTCCCTTTCTGTCACATGCTCCAACACTTCAAGGACTGCAGAGCTAGTGATAAGAATTACTCTCTGTACTACCTGAAGTGGTGATGACCACAAACAGGCAGTTGTTTTGCCATTCTCAGTTAACTTTAACAGGCCAAATCAATAAGCACTATTGTGGTCACAGTTTCTCAAAGTGGGAGGGAGGGAGTGTCTCAACAGACAGAGCAACATAAGCTTGCTGTAAATTAAAGGTTGCACTGAATAGAAGATTTAGTGACAGTAATCAAACTACACCGCAATTTACAAAGTGACAGCGGTAACAGACAGAACCTCCTACATATGAAATGTGGCCTAAACAGAGAGATGGAAAAGACCATGGTATTAATTCAAAGACACAATCATTAACCTTTGATACACTTCAGCATCACTAAAAGTAGAGCATATCTGCACTCCACTACTGTCAATCTCTTTGCTTTGCTTGTGAGAGTCCTAATTTCATGTCTCCATCAGCAAACACTTGCTCCTCCTTTTGCTGTCAAAGAAAGGCCCACATCAATTTGCTTTCCTAGCTTCACAAGCAATGAAGACAACTGATCTCCCCATCTTTTAAAACCAGTACAAAAAAAACTAACATCCCAGTTAAGCCATAACATAAAAGTATTTGCATCTCTCGCAGGGTTATTAGATAGTGATATGATGTACCAGCTGTGATGTTTTAACTGCTGTAACTGCTACATTGTTGATCAAAGATAAACAGTAAACCTGCTCTCCTACTAGGGAAACTTTTATCAGACCAGAGGAATTTGAATGAGAGCCAGACCCCCAAAGTTCCCCATCTCTAAAACCACCCCCGGGAAAGGAAAAGGAGTAAAACAAACCAACAATGTGTTTTTGTGGGTGGGTTGGTAACCCACCCACAAAAACACATCTGAGAAAAGTGCTGATAAGGAGTTACCACCCAGCAGTCCCTGAATTGTGAACTCACAGCTTCAAACACACTTTTACTCAGATCACTACAGATGGGCTTGAGTACTTTGTCTGGGGACTGGGAAAGGTATAAGAAAGCTTTTATAGCAGCCAGCAGTGTCACAGTGAATTTGTTGTTTAGAGAAAGCAGTCATTAAAAAAGTCATCTAATAAGAAAGAAATAGTCCAACTCCTCCAACACTGAAGAAGTTTTTTTTCAGTTTCTCCTGAGGATCACGTCTGTCCCCTAGTTCTCAATGCACAGGGGAAACCATCCTCCTCCCCTGTTACAAGGTACTCCAACCACTTTTCGTAAGACTCAAGAGCTGAAAACAAGAATCAAGCAGAGCAGTTCCTGCTAACCACTACAGTAGGAAGTGAAAGAAGGTGAAGTAGATTCTAAGCACTGTACTACACGTGAGCAAACGGCATGACCAGCCTATCACTTGTGGCCTCCACAGAGCGCCCAAAAACCCAAGATCAGAGTTACATGACACTTCTTAGGATGCATAACGTGTGAAACACCACAAAGCCAAGAAAGCTGTGTCGAACTAACTGGTAGCACTGAAGTGCCGACCTGTTCCTGCCTGAAAGGTAATTTGGAAGTAAAGCTCATCATCCTGGGAAATGCTGAAATATTAACAATCTTTTAAGGCCTCATGCTTTCCCAGTTCTGGTAAGACAGTGTGTTTGAGAGGCTAAAGCCTCCTAGAGAAGCAGCTATGACAGACAACACAGTTCACTATCTCTGGCTCCCAGACTGAACCACCACAGTATTACTACAGGTGATACAGGCAGAAGTTGCCTATGTTTTATTTTATTATTTTGTTGACCAAACAGTGAGTCCAATATCACGCATTGCTCAGCTACAGCTTTCCTTATGTTCTTTAAGCTTGATGTCTGTCAAATCTACAGAAACAGGACAAACCTTCCTTGTTTTTTCTCACCTCACCTCACCTCACCTCACCTACAGTCCAAGTAAAGCATTCTACACCGGACATGTTTAATGAACCCACACCCCAAACAATAGCCACATAAGTGATGTTCTCCACTCTGTGGGTTATCAAGCCGCAATGATCTGCATGAGTACAGTGCCAAATTTTACAGTAAAATTTCCTGGAGCAGTCACAGCTAGCACTTTTCATTGCAAGAAGCTGGTACAGACACACACCTCCAGGCAAACACGACCTGTCAAAGCATGTAAAATTTTGCTCCTAATCTTTTGTCCCTGCATAATACTAGGTCCACCTACGCCGATTAAAAACAGATACCACAACCTAGATGAGAAGATGGTAATTAACAAGGGTGAGGTGCCTGCTCAAATGCGTAGAGAAACCTGTGTGTATGTTCTTTACCACTCCAACTCCAATCTTCCCAAAGTCTGAGTTAGTACCCGCACTGTACTGTGAGCACGTTCTTGTAATGGCATTCTACCACTGCGCTAAAGATTGAGAGGTAGATTCTTTCCACAATGGAAACAAGCTCCTGCAAGAAGTTGGAGAGATGAGTCCTCAAGTTATAGGCTCAAACTTAACTTGCAAAAATATCTAGGTACTCACTGAGAAGCAAATATGGATTGAGGAAATGCCCTTTAAAAAAATTTTCTTAATGCATAAGGTACCTCTGTGAAATGCTTGCTTGATTTATGAAAACTGATAAAAATCTATGAAAACTGATAAAAATCTATTACTGGAAAGCAACATAGATAAATTCAGCAGATACATTATTCCTCTTCCATCTCCTATTCTTTCTGAGACTGGAGAGAAAACAGCAGTCGATCAAGAGCTTCCCATTTAGATTTTGGAATGCTGGGAATTACAGATAAATATCCTCAAGATTCCATTCAGGCAAGTTCCTCGTGAATTTTAGAGTTTAACAAATATGGTTCCCCCGAAGTATGTTTTTTTAAGCATCTTTGGCAACTGCTGCTGAAGCAATTGTAAGGCCAGTTGTCTGACAGCATATCAGAAGTTTCACACGGGTTAAATCAGTATCCTGTGCCTCACCACAGTGATTAGCAGATGCCTAGAAGGCAAAAGTGTAATAATGTGGAAAGCATGCAAGGTCAGGCGTCCAGAAAAACCCCGCTAGCCTCAAAAACATGCAGGCTATGGGAACTTCCTGAACCAGTGTAAGATGGTTCTCCAGTCAAAAGATCAGAGTTTGAGAGCTCCACCAGTAAGAACTTGAGTGTTGACCAGTGTTTTATCCAGATAGTTTGATTTCATTAAAAGTATCTGGTCTTACAAGGTTACCTCTAGAAACTGAAAGGGAATTTCTTTTGTACCCCATCATGAAGAAACTGCTTGTTCCTTACAAGAAGGAAGCCTGCATGAGGTGCAAGACTAGAGAATTAATAGTGATTACAGCATTTCTCCTGTCTCACATGAAACTCTATGCACTGAGTTGACACAGGTAAGTTGTTGAGTGACACAGGCAAGTTCCTTCTTTAACTGAAGTTAGAGTAACTGAAGCACATAAGTTTGAGAATGCAAATGTGTCTCTAACTCGGCAAAGAGAACAGAAGGGTTTTGGTTTTGTACATGTACTACCCTACAGACCAACTGTTTCACAGCTTCCAGTTTTCACCAGCTTTTAAAAAAAAAAAAAAAATTCAAGAAAGCTCTTTTATATTACACTTGACAAAAAGTTAGTGCCCATGTGACATATTAAATGGAGCAAGCACCCCATTTTATGTTACAAATCTAATTTAGATCCCATACAACAAAAATCACACCTTTTGAAAAGTTAGCAAAGCCCCATATACTTAACATGTCTTACCCAACCATGTCAACAACTGTGATCTGAAGAAATCTCAGAGATTCACTTTGGTAGCCTTTTGTAGCCTATCATGATATGCAAATAAAAAGAGAGATAGGTCTCGACTAAATGTTGATTTACTGTCAACAGCTTCTTAGATTTAACAAACTCCAAGGGAAATGAAAATTTCATTTCACAACACTTGTTAAAATTTCCAACAACTCAAACTCTCACACATTACAAGAGTATCAAAAGCAATGTGTAAACATTTGGCTGCACATTATATGTACCTTACAGGTCCTTTCACCGTTTATAAATATCCTCATCTAAAATGTAAGAAAACTGGCAATTTGGATAAATTCTCCAGTTCTCCAGTATTTACTGGCAAGTGATTAGTGATCTTGAAGAAATGAGACCAGTTTGCTGAACTTCCCATCCTCTTTTATTGCTTCACGTAACACAAGGTCTCGAGACTTGCAAGGAGGTCTCAAACTTATGATTAGAATCTATGATTCTAAACATTTGAACATTACCAAGAAGTTGCCTTCAAGGCCAGCTCATGCTTTCAAAAACTAACCTGCCAAACACCAGAGCTTACAAACAAGAAACATGAAAACGTTACAAGAATCCCCCAAGGAAAATATTTTGAAGGAAATGCAAAGGAAGACTGTTTATCAACAAAAAACCAAGAGACACGTTTTCACAATACTGTCCTGCCAAGAAGAAAACTTTGTCTAGAGAATGGGACTTTGCTTAAAATGAGTGAAGCAAGAACCTCCGTTCACCACAGAAGCGTATGTTGATCACAGATTAAAATGCTTAAGCCAAAGCTATCATTTCACACATTACCAATCATTTCTATAAGGCAGGGCAAGATGACAACTTCATCTTTAAAGTAATTCCACATTTTAAAATGTTGATGGTGAGCAGTTCTAGTTCATACTGTGTTAGTATCCTACAATACTCAAGTGCCCCGTTACGAAAAGTTACTTCTACCAAAAATTTAATAGGAAAGAACTTACAAACTTTACTTTTGATATAGTCAGAGTTGAATTAACGCAGATGAAGGCAATGTACCAAGATCTATGAAGATTCAAGTTTTGCCACAAAGCAGGTGCAATAACTGAATATAAACTACATCGCAACAGTATTCTTTGGTTTTCACCCAGATGGGCCACCTACGAGAGCTGTAACACAAAGACCTTTCCCAAACACAGAAAGCCACATAGGTAATGACTGTTCTGCCAAAATAGCCTCTGAGTAACCAGCTCCAAGCTATGGAAAATAACATAATGAATAGTGATGTCTGTTAGAATATGTTAATTATTCCATCAACATTCAACAAGAGGGGACACTAAGAGGTTAAAAAAGAGATTTCGTGGAACAGAACACAGCTAGGAATAAAAGCAGCCAGTTGTGGAGCTGGTTTTGGGTGGAGGGTTTTGGGTTTTTTTTTGCTGGCTTGTTTTCTTTAAAGCCTCAAATCTGATACATGACATGTTGCAGAATTTGTTCCAGAGAAAGACTGGTGAAGCTTCAGAAATACAAGCAAGAGTCTTTCACATTTAAAGAAAGGAGCGTTCCTAGAGGTGTAACTTATACAGAGAACCTTTAGGAGATCTTTAAGTCAGCTAAAGATTTGCATAACCTAACATAGAGCATACACTTCCTTTGATAAATATGAGATTATCTGGATTGCATTCAAAGTAGTAGAATATGGTAGTGTTTATTTTACATTGAAACAGCATTTAAAAAACTTCCAACTGTTATAAAACAGAAGTAAAAGGCCATTGTCATCACATCTCCAGGTGGAACACAGGAAGCGTGTCTACAGTACCTATTTATCGGCTGCACACTGATTTTGAGATCCCTAGAAAAAACAAATTTTAATAAATAATGTTTCTACTCATGTTGGTATGGTTTTGAAATATCTTATTAAACCCACACACTCTTAGCAGACCAAAAATGTCACAAGAAGAATGGGTGAGCTTACAATTGAAATTAAATATTGCAACTTTCTTTAGCCTAGGAAGGATACATGTTGATAGCTCAGCATAAACAAGAGCTTTGAACAAACTTGCTCTACTAAATGCTGCATGTCACCTATTAATAAAACACTGCTTAAGTACAATACTGATTCAGTAACTAAATAGGCATTTTGTACCTTTCCTAAAATCTGTTATTAACAAAGAAAGAAAAGTCAGAATTTGAATGTGAAAATCTTTTCTGCTTTAAAAAAAAAAAAAAAAAAAAACGGTAAGAGAGGCAAGGGGGGGGGGAAAGCTTCAATCTGCTTTATTTGACTCCCAAGGTGTTTGCCACCTAAAGATTGTTCTTACTGTAATGCTGAGTTACACAGCACTTCTCAGAGTCGGTTCACTTCTATTTGAATTCCCAAGTACAGATTTTAAAATAAACTTTGGGCGCCATATCTAAACATTTCTAAAACTGTTTTTGACATCTTACTGAAAATTTAATATATAGAAGATGATTTGTGCCTTAGATTATGACCCAAACTACAACAGATTAACTATCATCACTTTTTAGAAAAAAAAAAAAAAAACCAAAAAAAAAAACCCAAAAAGAACTCCTAACAAAACAAGATCTAACACAAAGGTTTCCTATTTTAACTGACAGGAGGCCATGATGTCCCAGTGCAGTTCTGCATTTACTGTACATATCTCCCCTCCTAAGCAGGAGGCTTGCACTACTTTTAACAGTGTACCAGATTTACACCTTTTTATTCCTTTCAGTCCTGACATGAGCAGCTTACAGGAAAGCCAAAACATAATGAAGAACAGCATGAAGTATTTATTCTACTGTTTGGGATCTATTTTTAGGAAGGAAAAAAGGAAAAAAAAAGGCCTGTCTTTAGAAATCCACAAAGCAAAGAAGCACATATAGCTTACTTCACATAAACAAGCATACCATTGAGCTTTGAAACAAGCATACCATGTGCTTTGAAAGACCTTTACAAGCAAGGTCTTTCAAAGCACATCAACAAAATACTTCAGTCATATGAGAAAAAGGTGTATAAAATACACTTCAAATGTCAAATTCTGTAATTACTATGAACTGAAAAGTTGTACAATTTTAAGAGAAAACCATTTCAAACTGATTCAATAGTAAGTTTACAGTAACTTTCACAATGAGAAAACAGTTCTACGAGTCTGAGTTTGCACTGTACTCACCAGTATAACTTCTTGACTACAACCTAATTTTGTTATAGAAGAGATGGAGTAGAGCAGGACTTACCACTGGGTATTTTACTATTCAAGTTAGAGGCACAATGGCCTCTTCCCTAGGAACAGTTACTGTCATTACATAAAATGAAGCAACAAAAAACCACACACGAAAAGCCAGAGATTCTAAAATTTTGAAGGAATAAGGAAGAGGAGACAGACTGATTTATAATGTATTTACTCAGAAGTAAAAGTTATGATTTTTTTAGACTGAGCACACATAAATTCTAAAAATGAGGCATTTTCATATAGCTTTACTATTTAGTGGCATTACATTTGTTTACTTGTAGAAACATTATTTCTGGTAAACTACTCTGTGCAAAAGACAGCCTCTTGTCTTTCAGAAATACAGAAATACACACTATATCAACTCACAAGAGCTTCCTTGCACATCTCTAGCCACCACACTGTACAGTAGTCTCACCTGCAGACAAGGTGTACTCTACTTTTATTAATAATCCATAGCTTATCTGTAAAAAAAAAAAAGCAGCCTTTTTCATCCAGCAGCAGCACTGGCTGAGGACAAGGGAAACAGTACTGTCCTACGGCATACCTGGGCTATTTTCCTTTTTCCAGGTTGACCTGTTCACAAAATGTTTGAAACATCCTCACTGCAGTATACATTGTGCATGACTGTTGCTTTGACACAGAGGCTGTATCCATGTACACCAAGTTTTGACTGTTAACAAGAAGAACGTAGCTACCCACATGCAGTAACTAGTTAGTTAAGAAAAGTAAGAAAAGTCAGGACTGAAGTAGTTCTCAGAGGAACTGATTACAAGCAGGTATGTTACTGAAACTGCAAAATTTCCTTCCTTCTCCCTTTGTCTTTCAGAGAAGTCACAGGTAAGGCTGCTATAAACCATTACATGCAGACACTGAGAACTGAAACAGTAACGGGCTGCAGGATGGAGCATGGAGATGGACTCCTGGAGGCTGCTTGTTCTCCTCAAGGATGTATTTTCACAACTCCACACTACTATTACAATAACTGCAGATTCAATTATAAAAGTTTTTTTTGTCACCAAAGCAGCAGTAAAATGGATACACCAGTGTAGACGATCTCTGATGTGGGTTATGTATAAGCAGAAAGGTAATCTCACCTCAGTACATTAAGATCTAGACTTAAAACTGTTCCATCTCTGCAGAGCAGCTGTACAAATATCTAAAAAGTAAGTACAAGCATCTATACTACCAAACTCATGGCAGCTAGTAAGTTATGTGATGTTTAAGACTGAGTACACCAGAGCTCTGCAGAACACATCTGGCCCTGTGTGGAGCCAGGAGTTGGACTCAATGATCCTTATGGGTCCCTTCCAAGTCAGAAGATTCTGGGATCTATGATAGCGACACTTACAGACAACCTATCAATGCAATTTATGTATACAGCCTTCTCCATCCCTTGAGCTGTTTAGGGATGTGCTTTGGTTTTTGGAATGTTTTGTGTTTTGGTTTGGGTTGGGTTTTGGAGGAGGGACAGCAGGGGAGAGGAGGTGAGGGGTGAGTGTGGGTTTTTTCTTGTCTATCTAAATGTATCTAAAGACTTGTCAACTTACTGTTCATGGAAATCCAGCATCGGTGGCTCAAACCGGAGAGGTCGGCAATTTCCCCGATACAGGGATACACTGCAAGAAAAAATAAAATATTGTAAAGAACACTGTTAGATCATGTGTTTCTGCACCCTTCTCATCTCAAATTGCCCTTACTTAGAAAAACATTCATTAATATTAATAACAGAGCAACTAATTGAAAAAAGAAAGAGCCTGACAGACTTGTCCAGTCAGAATACCGCAACTTTTCCAGCCACTCACGTGATTACGTGGTGTCTCCAAGAAAGGTTATGCAAGAGTACAAATCTTGGAAATGTACATAATTAATGTGTTTGTTTTCCTCTACATAGTGATAACTAAGTGGTAATGGTAAATGGTAAGCTAAATAGGCTTATATAATTTTTTCTATCAATATCCAAACATACTCCTCAATGTGTAAGTCATTTACATAGGTACTGTGAGTCTGCCTGTCTGCATCAACACTAGTACATAAACAACCTTGGAACCACCTGATGGAACTGAGGCCACCTGGGGGAAAACAGCCTATGTCTATGCTGTAAAAAACCCTCAATCTCCTGGAGACAGCAACTCTGCTCTAGAAACTTTCTTTAGTTTTGTCTATACTAAATGGGAACCCTTTAGGACAGTGACAATAGGTGAAGACTAAAACTTAAATACCACTCAAACAATCCAGCAATGAAGACCACAAAGTATCAGGAAATATTCTCTACTACCGCTCATTTTACCAGTACAGTTATATAAAGCACAATCAATAACTCCACAACGCAAGACAAAAAAAAAAAAACAAAACAAACCCAGTTTAACTGATTGAAACATTTTCTTATTCATAATGATGTGATTGTAACTGCACTTAAGTATCTCTATAATTCAATAACACTTTACTATGGGCTGAGTAAAAACCAGATTCATACAATAAATCACTGAAAAGATAGCATGAAAGAAATAAACAGCAAAGTCTAAAGAATGGCTCAAGAGCAATGACTGCTGAATGACTCAAAATAGCACTCTTATTTTCTGACTTTGCATCAAAAAGACGACCAAAGACAGAGCTGCAGCCACGTGTCTTGGGTAAGCAAAGCTGGTTCACAAACCTGGCCAGTGCAGCAGAACTACTCAGTTTTGCCTCAACAGAAGGGAAAGCCAGGAGATGGAGGATGCCCTCAGATAGGCACATGTGGCTCACCTTAGGAAAGCTGAGGTCTTGACCTCAACCAGTGTCATTCCACCCAGCCTATAACCAGCAAAACTAATTACTGATCAAATTCAAGATCAAAAGTAGCTTTGTCCACATAATAAAATAATACTGGTGCAAGAGTAGGCACAGCAGAGCCAGCTTTAGTGTATACTTACATATAGCATGTGTGTCTGTGTGCACGCATGTGTGCAGATACGTCTGTGCATATACAGGTCACAATACAACAGAAGTAAAGGTGTAAGACACTAATGGGAAGAACTATATTCAGATCTACACTAAATTGCAATCTCACTACTAATAAGCACTGCTGAGACTCATTAGAGTTGTCAAATGAGAGCGAGCTTGGGTATACCTTCTCAGGTTAAAATCAAGCCTCATGGAACAAGTGCACAAGAAAATGAAGTTTACTGACACTGCACATAAGGGAATTGGAAAATTGTATTAGTGGTGATATTTTGAAAGGATAAAACAAGTTGATAATAAATCTTGAAAGAGATCCTCTCACTTTCCAAGATTTATGGTGCAATTTTTAAAAAGCTTTTAGAGTGTATTTTTAAACTGAAAAGGTCAAAAAGCTCATATTCCTCCACTGTCAAGATAATACTAAACAGAAATTACTTCAATAATTATTTTTTAATATAGCTCCATCAATTTCTTCTAATTTCAAAACTCTGAACAGCCAGTCAGCACCTCTTGTTTTACTGCCAATTATTAATAAAAAGACTTAATCAATTCCTTTTATGGAAAGGTTATCGGATACATTTACAGAACTTACAGAAGTGATAAGGAAGATCTTTACTTCAAATGCTTAAAAACACATCCAGGAGTCACTTGACAGAACTTAAAACCAGGACATACTCAATTCACACAGATAAGTTTAGGCAACATTCCCTCAGACTGCACAGCTATATTATCCTGGAGAGCCATTTAGACAACGCAGAATTTTTAAATGGCTAAGTTGGTAAAGGCAGTTACATTGCCAGAAAAGAGTATAGTGACAGTAACGACTGCAACAAGGTTCAAATGGGAACCAGCAATATTGTAATTCCCAAACTTTGCCTACTGAAAGGCCCAACATGAGTCAACTTGCAGCAGATATAAAATGATGATAACGTCTGCTCTGCTGGGCACTTGTTCACTGAAGGCTGGATACACCCATGGGTAGGGTAACTTTACAACATAATGACATTTAAGTTAATTACTATTGTATGCATGAAGAGATGTGGCTGCTGGTTTTATATCAGAATTAAAACATTTATCTTTCCCTGCCCCTCCAAGTTGTCTAACTTTCAAAGTCAAGGAGAACCTAAAAAGGAAAAGATGCACTTGAATGAGAGGGAACTACCAACATGTTCCAACTAGCTTCAGCAGACCAAAAATTGGCACAGAATCATCTGAATCTGTGAAGTTTCAGTAATGACTAGTTCCTGGCAGTGATTTAAGATGGTCTCAATACTTTTTTTCCTTCTGCAAGGAGTCTGATTTATAAATGAGACTTGGGAACAAACTACACACCATTCCTGACACCTGTGTTATAACATCCACTCTGTTATCCAAGTGAGAGTACATTTGCCTCATCTACTGCTAAATAACTACTTTACTGCTAAGGTCTCCCAAATGTGGTTCAGGTCTGGTTTGGGGTTAAGCAACTATTTAAAAATACCACCTGTGACAGGAGCTGCAGCTACTCTCATGAAGAAAGGCTGAGGGAGCTGGGTCTCTTTAGCTTGGAGAAGAGGAGACTGAGGGGTGACCTCATTAATGTTTTTAAATATGATAAGGGTGAGTGAGTGTCAGGAGGATGGAACCAGGCTCTTCTCATTGATGGCCAGTGATAGAACAAGGGGCAATGGGTCCAAGCTGGAGCACAAGAAGTTCCATCTTCATATAAAGAGGAACTTTTTCACTGTAAGGGTGACATCACTGGAACAGGCTGCCCAGAGAGGTTGTGGAGTCTCCTTCTCTGGAGACATTCAAGAGCGGTCTGGACACTTTTCCTGTGTGATCTAACGTAGGTGATCCTGCTCAGGCAGGGGGGTTGGACTAGATCATCTTTCAAGGTCCCTTCTAACTCCTAACATGCTGTGATTCTGTGATACTCAAGCCCTGACAATAAGTACTGCAGCTGAACTAGAGAACCAATTGATATCAGTATCAGTCACCCTTACAGGCAGGAAGAAATGGACATGAAAGTCAATTTAGTAAAGGATGATGAAAAGGGACCATTACAAAAACAGGAGGAAGAGCAGAACCAGAGACACCACTCCATCCCTGTCTGAGAGAGCCGTGAGATACAGGGAAGGATTTCAGTCCTTGATTAGGTGAGCAACTTTGTCATCTGGCTGCTCCAATGCTGGGATAATGGGGATGGCAGTCTAGAATTAGAGGGTAGGGAAGCAGATGGGATCCCTGTCTGGGCAAGAGGGCATCGACAAAGCCATTGGGAAATGGACACAAGCCCTCAGCCTCTGGAAGCGACTTCTGTCAGGCATGAGGAAAAAGTAACCCTCCAGTGAAGATGTTATATGTCACCCAGGCAAGTGGACCATCACAGAGAGAAGTATCCAGCACCTGAGGTGCTTGGCCATGCAGGACATGATTTATTATGACCCAGACAACCCACAGTTACCCACAGATACAGATGAAGTCCAGTGTACCTGACCCATGTGCTGGTTGGTACAGAACACACCATCAGCATATCTCAAATCATTGGCAGTGCTGTCCTGCAAAGATGAAGAGGCACCAACAGTGATTGAAGTTGCTGATCAATACAAAGAAAATCTCTCATCCTCGCTATGTGTCTGAAAAGACAGTCTGAAAAATCTTAAAACTTGTTTAAGGAATCCTCCCAGGAAGTCCAGAAACTGAAAGAGAAGGGTGTGGAGAAACTGTCTTGGGGGTTCAGGCAAGTAAAAGAGGGTATGTCTAATTCCCTGCCTGCATCTCAGCTATAGGGAGTAAGTGTTCCACTGCTCCAGAGAGGATATACACCATGAGGCACACTGTGGTTTTACCTGCATGACCACAAAGATGACATGAGGAAGTGGGATGGAAAACCTACCTCAACCCTACAGGCACAGGTACGTGAGCTGCAAGGAAAAACAATCACAAGTGGGGATTCTTCCAGGAAAACTCATGCTCCAGTCAGCAGTTTCCCAGACAAAGGAGGAGAACTGATCTTACTTTTTTTCAGAAGGAGCTTCTGATTCATATTTACAAGTGAATAACGCAGATGGGATTTGAATCCACGTGCGCCACACAAACCCATCTGTCCATAACACATGCTATGACCAGGATCAGAGAGGCCCTGCCTCCAAGCAGGCCGAAGAGAGGGACAACCATTTTATGGAACTGTGGGGATGAGACGGCCTGATGTGTCAGACCCCCAGGAATACGAGGCTCTAGTTGACACCTGTGCACAGTGTACCCAAATGCCACCAAGCTATGAAGAGACAGAACCCATCTGTACTTCTGGAGTAACAGGTGGATCCCAACAGTTGAATGTATTGGAGGCTGAAGTGAGTCTAAGTGGGAATGACTGGGAAAAACATCCCACTGTGACTGATCCAGAGGCTCTGTGAATCCTGGGCACAGACTACCTCCAGAGAGGGTATTTCAAGGACCAAAAAGGGTACCAGTGGGCTTCTGGTATAGCTGCCTCCAAGATGGAGGAAATCATTCAATAATCCACCTTTCTGGGTCTCTCGGGGGACCCCTTCTGTTGTGGGGTTGCTGAGAGTCAAAGAACAGCAGGTGCCAACTGCTACCACAGTGGCACACCAGCAGCAATATCTCACCAACAAAGACTCCCTGATTCCCATCCTTAAGCTGATCTGTCAAGTGGAGAGTCAGAGAGTGATCAGCCAAACCCATTCGCCCTTTAACAGTCCCATGTAGCCAGTGTGAAAGTCTAACTGAGAGTGGAGGCAGACAACAGACTATTATGGCTGCCGCTGAGCGCTGTTGTGCTAAACACGCTGGAACTTCAATATAAACTGGAGTCAGGCACCCAAGTGGCATGCCACAGCTGATGTTGCTAATGCTTTCTTTTTTTCCTCAATCCCTTAGGCAGCAGAGTGCAGGCCCCAGTTTGCTTTCACTTGGAGGAGCATCCAATACACCTGGAATCGACTGCTCCAGGGGTGGAAACACAGCCCCACCATCTGCCACGGACTGATCCTGACTGCACTGGAACAGGGTGAGGCTCGAAAACACCTGCAACACATGTAAAACATTGTCATATGCAGCCACACAGCAGAAGTGTCTGAGAAAGGGAAGAACATAATCCCAGTCCTTCTGAAAGGCAGGGACCTGCACAGGAGATCAAGTCTTTAGAAATAAAATAGCAACATGGAAGCTGTCAGATCCTGATGGGTGTGATCAACAAAATAGTAGCTACATCTCCGCTGACCGACAAAAAGCAAAGCTTTCCTAGGTGTTGTGGCTTTTGGAGGATGCAAATTCCAAATTACAGTCTAACTGTAAGTCCTCTCTATCAAGTGACCCAGACGAACCATTTCCAATTGGGCCCTGAGCAGCAATAAACCTTTGAACATATCAAAGAGGAAACTGCGCAGTAACCCTTGGGCCAGTCTGGGCATGGCCAAATGTAAAAAACACACGTCACACCACAGCCAGTGAGCATGACCCTACCCTGGAGCCTCTGGCAGAAAGCACCAGGGGAAACCTGAGGTTGACCCCGGAGTTTTAGAGTCAGGGATAACGAGGATCTCCTGAAAAGGAGATATTAGCAGCATGTGAAGGAGTTCAAGCTGCTTCAGAGGTGCTTGGTACTGAAGCACAGCATCTTCCAGCACCCCAGCTGCCAGTGCTGGGCAGGATGCATGTCATGTAACTGATGGTACATGGTGTAAGTGGGTTGCACTAATCACACAGTGGGGTCAAAGAGGAAGCCCCAGACACCCAGGAATCTTTGAAGTGATCATGGACTGGCCAAAAGGCAAAGATTTCAGAGTATTACCAGAAAAGGTGGTGATGTGTGCTGAAGAGGTACCATTGCATAGTAAACTACCAGAAAATGAGATACCATATGCCCTGTTCACTGATGGGTCCTGTCACATTTGTGGGAATATATCAGAGGTGGAAAGCTGCTGCATGAAGTCCTACACAATGAACTGCAGAAGCTGCTGAAGTTGAATCGAGCCAGTCTGCAGAGGTGAAAGCCAACTACCCAGCTTCAGTCACTACTGAAAAAGCAAAGTGGACAGTGCTCTGTCTCCATACTGACTCATGGATGGTGGCCAATACCCTGTGAGGGTGGTTATGGCAACAGCAGCAGAGCAATGGGCAATGCAGAGGCAAACCCATCTGGGCTGCCTCACTGTGGTAAGTTATTGCTGCCCAGCTAGAGAAGCTGGTTGTAAAAGTATATCATGTAGACAGATGTCCACATACCCAAGAGTTGGGCCACAGAGAAACATCAAAACAGCCAGCAGGTGGATCAGGCTACTACAACTTAAGAGGCTCAGGTAGATCTAGACTGGCAACATAAGGGTAAATTATTATAGCTTAGTAGGACCATGACACCTCAGGCCATCAAGGAAGGGATGCAACATTTAGATGGGCTTGTGATCAAGGCATGAACCTCACCATTCTATCTCACAGGTTATCCATGAATGTGAAGCATGCACTGAAGTCAAGTAGGCCTAGCTGTTACAGCCTCTCTAGCATGGAGGACAATGGCTGAAATATAAATACAGGGAGGCCTGGCAGATTGATTATATCACACTCCCATAGATCTGCCAAGGCAAGTGCTATGTGTTTACACTGAAGGGAGCAACCACTGGATGATTGAAAACGTATCCTGTGCCCTGTGCCACCACCTGGAACACCACCCTGGACCTTGAAAAGCAAGTCTTATGGTGAGATGGCACCCCAGTAGGAACTGACTCAGACAATGGGACTTTTTTTCAGAACACCCTCAGACACCTGGGCCAAAGAGCATGGCATTGAGTGAATGCATCACATACTCCATCATGCACCAGTCTTCAGGAAAACTGAATGATACAGTGCAGTGCTAAAGTCTACTCAGAGCAATGGGTAGTGAGATTTTTTCAAACATTTGGAGACATGCTTAACAAAGGCCACCTGGTTAGGTAACACCAGGGGGTCTAACTAATCAAGCTGGCCCTACCCAATCAGAACTCCTACGAACTTAGAAAGACAAAAAAGTTCCTATAGTGCATGTAAAGAGTATCTTGGGGAAGACAGTCTTGGTTAGCCCTGCTTCAGGCAAAGGTCCACCTATCTGCAGGACTGCTTTTGCTCAAGGATGCACTTGGTGAGTTACACAGAAGGATAGGGAAGTCCAACATGTACCTCAAGGGGATTGGATTTGAGGTGAGAATAGCCAGTGATTTAAATTATATGGTGTTGATTGCTACATAATATTGCATGTCATGACTACTATGATTTCTATGTGCCATTACAACAGATTGCAATAAGAATCACCAAACCTAATGAAGGATGACCTTTGATGAAAATGAGCCAGGTGCGGAGGTGATGAAACCAGAAGCTTGTGACTTCAGCAACAAACCCACAGCAACTTCCTTGAGGTTGACATCTCAAGGAAGCTATGGGCCACACCAGATATGCCAGCCTAAACCATCCAGATGGAGCTTGCAACAGTCTTAACACCACACACCATCTCCTGCACCCTGAGAGAGTGTTATGACACATGAGGCCCAAAGTGATGGATTAAACAAACTCAATGAACATTTTAGAGGGATGGCCCATAAACTAAGGGAATTACATCAGCATGTGCATATCAAAAGTCAGAAAAAGTGATGGTATTTACCTGGAATGTACTGGGAACTATAGGGCCTGGGCATAATGTAGGTGGTACTGAATAAGGGGAAGATAACGTCTGAGATACCATTGTGATTCTGTGATACTGTCCTGGTTTCAACTGAGATGGGGTTAATTTTCATTGTAATAGCTGCTATACTGCTGTGTTTTGGATTTAATATGAGAATAATGTTGGTAATACACTGATGGTTTTAGTTGTTGCTTGTGTCTCCACACAGTTATAGTGTCTCCACTAAGTCATGGCCTTTCCATCTTCTTACACCCTGCCAGGTGCACACAAGATGGGAGAACACAGCCAGGACAGCTGTCACAGGGTGGCCAAAGGGATATTCCCTAACATACACTGTCATTTTCTGGATATAAACTGTAGAAGCTAGACAAGAGGAAAATTCACCGCTCCGAAGCAGACTGGGCAGGGTTGGTTTTCTTCCACGGGTGGTGAGCAATTGCATTTGTACATGACCTGTTTTATACATTGTTATTATCCTCTTCCTCTGTTATCCTATTAAACTGTCTTTATCTCAAGTAATGAGGTTTTTTTCTCCTCCCCAGGAGAGAGAAAAGGTGGGGAGGGGAGCAAACAAGCAGCTGCATGGTGCTTAGTTACCAGCTGGGGCTAAACCACAACACAGCTACTACCCAGAAGCAGACTACTGCCAGATGCAATTCACGTGCAACTTCAAGTCTCAATAAGGTTAGTCACAGATGCAGTTATAAAAATGGTCAAAATATCTATGCTCAGAAAAACTGTAGGGGATATGATGTCCATCTGTGCTGAGACACCATTTTCTTTGTTCTGTGAACATTCTGCAGCACTTCTGTAATGTTTTGCAGTTTATCGCATTTAAAATGACAGGCAGTAGTCATTTTAAATAACATGTGTGCACCTCTGCATTTAGATATGAAGAAAACGCTTGTCAAATACAGTATTTAAAGATTTCTGCAAAGTTGGACAGCAATTTTTTTTCTACATCCTTGCTTTACCTTTCTAGCTGTTCTGGGACTTCTGGAGGAGGTCTCTGTTCTGTGGAATGTTATCTGTACCATCTTTAATTGCTTTGGTGGAAAATTCCAATCTAACCATTACTCTACATGTCCTTTCACCCACACTTGTAGCTGCTTAAAGAGCGCTATTCCCTTTTCTGGGCCATAAACTTCAAGAAATAAAGACAACAGAATTAAACAACAGAATTGCTATCAAATAGCAAGAGATCTCCTTATTTTACTTAGGAACACAAACTCTTAGAAAGCCATGGTTATTTCTATTACCACAAAATGAAATGAAAGTGCATCCAAAAATAAGCATATGAATTTTTAAAATGACAAACAGGCAAATATCTCATGGTGGGTACTTTCTGTGTGCCAAAATGCCCTTGAACCATCTCAAAGACAGAACGTTTTTGGCTAAAATAGTAACCAATCATATTTCCCTGATGTATCCCTGACTTGTTGATATTTTAAAATAATGTTGAGCTACATATATTAGAAAATGTACTTCATTTTTTGTATTTAAAATCATTTTAGAAATATAGTTATTACAGCCTCAGTGAGAAAGTGAACTCCTGTAAAACACTGGACTGCTTTGGTACCTGGTAGTAGCCCTGCCATGAGCGCAGATGAACATAAAGACTAGCAACTAAGGTTTTTCATAAACTACACCCAGCTAGTGGTTGGCTCGCTCAGGCCAACAGTAACCCTGCATCAGGAAAACATGGTATCAGACGTTAAACTTCAAAGCTAATACTTCCGGAGGGGGTTGTCTGGGGAAAGGGTGTGGAAAGAATAGGGAGAAGATTGAACAGATGCACTGTAACCTGACCACGGGCAAGAACAAAACAAATTAAATAGCTATTTAATTTCCCTCCTTCCAATTAGCATTGAAAAGCAGATCAAAGATTTGAATAAACCGTCTAGATAGGGAAGAAATATCTGCAAGCTACACCAAGGAGTAGATATTATAATAAGGGCAATGAAAGACAGGTCATCTAGAGAAGTTAAGCAAGTGGACCAGAAACCTTGAGTTTTTAACACCACCACTGAAAAAATAATCACTTATAAAAGTACTTGACAGAAAGATCCTTGTAGACCCAATAGCAACAGAGAGAAACAGGCCACAAATTGGGTATTTACTTTGTAAGATGGCATTGAAGAGTCTGCCATGCAAATCTTTGTCATACTGTGACTGATCCCCAAATAGGCCAACACTCTGAAGTGGAAAGGGCTATTTCTCCTAGAAAAAAAAACTGGAGACTTTTCAAATCTGTGAACTGATGTTTTATTGGAATGCGCCCTAGAGTGCTGAAATTCAAAATGCAGAAAGCAATCTTCTTAGATCAGAAGTTAAAATTAAAAATCCTGCAAGCATATCTAACCCAGGGCCTCAGCCTCACTCTGCTTCTTGGCAGCCCAAAAAACCTGCGGATAATCCATAGGTCTCAATAAAGATGTCTTCATTCTGCCATCAAGACTCCAATGATTCAAGCAAGATATTATTCTGTTTAGACTATCTTCATAAAGCCTGACTCCACCCAAAACAAAATATACCAATAATGGTTTTAGCTACATACAACTGTTTAGATTCCTGTCCACACCTGTGTCCCTGACCATTTTGCAAACCCCTAAAAGCTCATGGAAGAATGCAACAAATCCCCACAGCACAACAGCTCCAGCTCACAGTCCATGTACAAACCCATCGTTTCTGGCAGGGTAAAGTCAGTCACTGGACCATGAACAGCGGCAGCTGAGCCACAGGCACACATACTCCCTTTCTCTGTCACAGGAGAGAGAATCCTTGGCAGTAAGGACAGGTAAACAACAACTGGGGTGCCAGTATCTCAAACCATGCATACTGTTTATGAGTTATGAATGACCCAAAGTTCAGCTGATTTCCTATTACAAACCACGACAGGGAAGAACACAAAGATCACTTAGTTTAAGCTACTTGGTTTATAGAAATGGAAAGTCTGGAAGTTAATATTCGTTATACTGCTTTGTAGCCTATTTGATTTGATTTTCTTCTTCCGGAAGCATTAAGGATTAACTGATTTATCTTTCAATATACAAGAGAAGTTCAATAATGTAATTTAAGCAATTCTCTTACTGTTGTGCAGTCTGAGTCCTCCACAGAGCAATGAGCTTGGGCTTCACACAGGCAATTTAAGTTAGCAAAATAGGGAAAATCCCTAACAAACAAATTATTTGAAGTGCACCATTTTAATTGGACCTTTAGGGAATTTTTTTTTGTCTTGACCAAAATATTACGATTTGTACAATCACAGAAAATTAAGCTGTGTTAATAATTAAATAAGCTGAAGTAACTAACTGCATGGTAACTTTACATGAGGTAATTTACTCACCCATCACAGTACTGTTACACACGCAGACATGTATGTATAGTATGCCTAAGTGGTTTACAGAGAAACCAGTACTGAATCTTTTGCAGTGAGTATTTATGGGTGCAGTTTAGTGAAATGCATACATTGCTTGTTTAATACAAGGTTAACTGGCAAGTACCAAACAAATATTTTGGTAAAAGCACCAGGTGGAAAGTTTAGGTTGAGTTGAGGGACTTCATAGATAAGAAATAAATGGGCAGAAGTATTAAAGGACGGCAAGGAACCTCCATTGCTGGGGAAAGGGAAAAATGACAGATTCAGGGAAGACACAGCACCACAAAGTTTTAAATTTTAAGGAGAATAACTAATAAAATAAATTTAATTAAAAAGCAAATGAGAACTTCATGTAAGTTTGGCAAAATTCACATTACCATAGTACACAATTTGCCTCAAGTTTCAGATTAAAATGTGAAATTGCCTTATTTCCATACATAATATTAAGTCTTCTACATTATCACAAGAAAGATAATGTGAATTTATATTCTAAGTTCACCTTAAGTAAGACCTGCCAAATCCTCTTAAGACTCTTCAGCACCTTCACGTGCACTCTTTTCCCCAAGTATACTCAGAAATCTAACACTAGGTAAAGCCTACTACTAGGTAAGCCCAAGCTCTGCAGTGTTTTCATGCAGTTCAGGAGATGTATGTTGCATGATTTAGGTCCATATCTAATCAGAAGGCAGCAGAGACTGGTAGCAAGTGATACAAACAGGACCAAAGCTTTTAAGTGTAAAATGAAAAGCTTTTTTCTTTTGTTGTCCCAGAGATTTTTCAAAACTTGTTGCAAAGAGAACGCTCCTAATCCCCATTTAAGCAACTGTGTACATAGTAAAATAAGAACTTCTCACATGCTCACCTGAAATGAAGAAAAAGAAGAGTCCTTTCACTAAATTTCTTGGGAAAGAAATGGAAACATTCCGTGCAAAAATCTATCAGTATTTACTGAAAGTAAGTTATGCTTTTACATGACAGTTTGCTACTGTATGGAAACAAGCTTCATTATTACTGTTCCGAGTACTCATGAAATATACAGGAATATTGGAGGAGTCTCCAGAAAAAAAATTAGGGACCAGGGAAAACAACAGGCCATTCCTTTTCCTTCTCAAATACTACACATGCAAAGTTCTCCAATAACAGATTACATCGTGGAGGGACGGGAGGGGACAACACACAATGGGACATGATGTGGTAACGCATGTGGTAAGATGACACAGATGTGGGGGGGGCGGGGGGGGAAGAATCTATCGTAAGTAACACCATAAAGTTTTTTGTCAAAAGGACCCCGAGAACTTTTGAAGCAGGTAAACAGATCCACTCCTTTCTCAAGAAAACTTCAGGAAAATAATTTAAATTTAAAAACCCCAAACACCAAAACCAAAGCAACCCGATAAGCAGAGTCTCAGTCTACCCCCTCTTTAGTTACACAGAATTTCTGTGCTGTATGTTACAAAGTGAAATAAAGTATTCTTCCATTTCTTACTCCACATGTTAAGTGAAAAGAAACAATTTGTATTTGGTCTTAGATACATTAAAATATTTCTATTCTGATGAAAACTATCACAAATCCTGAAATAGGATGGATGTATTAAATAAAGGAAATCACACTTACCTTTTCTGTTGATATGAACTGAGGCCTATAGTTCTTTCAGTCTGTAAAAGAAAAAGATTATTTTAAATTTAAGACACTGACAGCATTATACTTAGCGTGGGAAAAAAAAGAAACCCAACATAACAGCTACTGAAGGAAATTAGTAGATCAGACCTTGTAAGACAAAAGGAAAAGTTCTGATCTGGAGCAGAAAATGCAAATTGGCCTTTTCAATAATTATTAAACAAATTAAGCCTCCACTGAAAAACTGTTTGGCCCAAACCAAGAACTGGTGTCAATACCAGTGACAGGACAAACTATAAGACAAGTAACAACTTTACAACTTAATAAATTGAGATGATGAATAATTGGGAAAATTCTGATATTTTAGGGGGCAAAAGAAAAGTAAACCTAGCATAAGAAACATATTACAAAGAAAAGCACATAAACCAAACTAACAGTCAAGCAATTATCTTACTGGTATAAATTAATGAACTAGAAGACAAAGACGACTATAATCTCCCCTTGATTAGGAAACTTCATCTCTTTCCCTGCTAATGATCTTCTAGCCTCTATTATTCATACTTTTATTGCCACTTTGCTGGACATTACAGTTAATTACCTGAAAACAAGGAGGTTAGTTTGTCAAGGAAATTCCAGTAGTTTACCCTCCTCTCAGAAATCCCAACTGGTTTACAAGGCTGTATATGGTATATCCTCCATATCAACATACCACTAATGTTGAAATATTGACTTTGAAAAGTTCCCATAGGATTTGGGGTTCAAACTGAGGATTGCTGTCTTTCTCTTAAAGGCGGGTCATGGCCAAGATGAGTATTTGTCCTTTGGGAGCTTAAGAAAGCTTAGACATCTGATAAACTTTATGGCATGCCTTGTTTCATCTGATGCTGTTCACCTCTAGTATAAGGATGTTTGTTTGTTTGCAAGGGGAACACAAATTTTTCGTATCTCATTTCAGAACTAAAATCAAGTTCCTTGGCTAGGCTCCTCACGGACTTCTATTTCACCTACAATTCACACTTTCCTACCTTGCTTTTCCTAAATTTCTTTTTTTAAAAAAAAATTCTTCTAAGAAAAGAATTTGTAATTATTTTGCTTTCTGGAAACACTTATTTGAATCTTTATAATTATTACTATTAAACTACTTAATCCGCAAGCATTAGTATTTTTGATTCATGACAAGGATCAATTCTGGTTTGCAAATCCAAGTAGCATTTTGGCTTTGAAACAAGATTGTTTGGTTTACTGTCTCTAAAATTTGTATCCCACTAAAGAAAGCTGCAAGTTTAATGAAAGGGAAAAAAAAAGAAAAAGCATAAAAGCTGATCTGTTTGCAAAGTTAGGATTTGCCTGCAATCTTACGTGTATAGGCAGAGCATTAATTAGCCTGTTTTGTTGTTTGTTTTAACACCTCTGAAATAGGGGCAGCTTCCTTGCTGAAGGGATGTTTCAGTGGGAAGGGTTTTCACATGAAGTTACACTCTGCAGTACAGCATGAGTAGTGCAGCTTTTCCTCACTGAGCAGGATGAGGAGAGACAAGGTAAGTGGTTTGGTGTTGCCAGTTTCATTACACCTTAAAAATCAGCAAGTTTTTGTTTAAACTCAGCAAGCTTTCATGTAAACATATATATGACATTGGTATCACAATTAGGAGAACAGGGTACTTCTTATTTTTCATTAAAAACTTTCCATTGAAGTATAATATTCACATACTGAGAAAGCTTTTAGTTCAGCATCTTAAATTTCTGATGTCATCCCTCTTTTTCTATTTCCAGAAAGATATAGGTAAATACTTAGTATCTGTAGTTAACTGTTTCAGAAGAGTAAGAAAAATTAAATTAAAATTAAGAAAGCCAAAAAATAAAACCAGTTTTAATTAATTGATGAATACTTAAGATAGAAAATGTTTTGTATCTAAAACCTTATAGTAAGTACTGCCTAACAAGTTAATTGATTAGCTCTGAAATGTAAATTAATGTTAAATGTTAAATTAATTAAATTAAATGTAAGTTAATTAATCTAATCGGAAAAGGTACTGAAGGCAGAGATCATTTTAATTTTTTTCCTCAGACTAGAAGGATGAGAGCAAACCTTCTGGTTTCTTTCTGCCACTCATTTATTTCTCAATTTATCAAGTATATAGGAAACTGAATCAAAGTGAATCAGTTGAAAACATTTTTCTCTCTATCCAAAAAGGACTTGGGGTGTCAAAAGCTGGTTTAACACTTCATACAAGCACCCACTCAAAATGTTAAGGCAGTGACTTCCTCTAGTTCACAACAGCGTGATTTGATAAGCTCTGTAGGAAACACACACTCGAGTATTTTTCAAATGGATTTAATAAACCTCAAACTGCTACTTATAATTACATATGACTATTGTTATTACCTAATTCTGTACCATAAATCTGACAACCGTGAATCACTGTCTGCCCTTCCAATTTTCTTTTTTGTTTTGTTTGGGGTTTTTGTATTATTTTATTTTATTTTAAACTACACAACTATTGTCTACAGCTTGCAGGTGTACCCTTTCTGTGCTGTAGCACCACAGCCTACCCAGCAGCAACAGACTACTGCTTGTTCATAAGGACTATCTGACAGCAGCTGAGACGCATGCTGGCCTTCCCCACAGCCCGCCACCCTCGATGGAGGCCAACAGACAGATTGCTCACTACGTCTCAGCACTTACGTGCTTTCTGCACATCTCTGGTGCATGCAGGAAGTGGTAAGCTCCAAATGTTAATGGGGAGGAAGGTTTGGATCTGAAAATCTGCAATACAGTCAGTAACGCAGGTGTACCCAAAAATGACCCAAATCCATTTTGAGTGTTTTCTCTACTAACTGAAACCCTCTGGCACTCCTCCCTACCAAAAAACTACATACACCCTCTCTTCTTTACTACCATAAAGCCATTTAAAGCCATTCCTCTGATTTCACCAGCTCCATTCCACCATGCTGTGCATTCACACCACTGACTTTCCTGCCTACTGGAGGGACACAACCAAAAACTGCTAAGACAGCGTTCCTGTGAAATACGGTTATACATCGGTACTGGTTTGGACTGGGATAGAGTTTATTTTCTTCATAGAAGTTAGCATAGGGCTGTGCTGTGGATTTCTGCTGGAAACAGTGTTGACAGCACAGGGGTGTGTTTATTACTGCTGAGCAGCACTTGCATAGAGCCAAGGGCTTTGCTACTTCTCACCCCACCTTACCAGTTTGTAGCTCAGGATGCACAAGGAGCTGGGTGGGGACACAGCCGGGACAGCTGGCCCAGACTAGGCACAGGGATATTCCATACCATACGGTGTCATGCCCAGCATATAAGGAGCTGGGGGAAGAAGGAGGAAGAAGGATACAGACACACATTCTGAATGATGGTGTTTGCCTTTCCACGTATGGCTACGTGTGGTTGAGTCCTGCTCTCCTGGGGACAGCTGAACACCTGCCTGCCCACAGGCAGTGGTGAATGGATTCCTTGTCTTGCTTAACCCATTACAGTTGTCTTTATCTCAACCCATGGGTTTTACCACTTCTTCCTTTCCCATTCGCTCTTCTACCCCACCAGGGAGGTGGGCAGGGGTAAATGGTGGGAACTAAGTGAGTGCTGGGTAGAGCTGCCTGCTGGAGGTACACCACAACAACCATCAAACTGATTCTGTGAAGTTAACAGATGTGCAAACACCTTGTATTCCTTAGGAATGTCCTTGAAAGTGCATTATTCACCATGGTTATAGACAACCTCCCTTTCAGTAAATGATTTTTCTTTAGAAACGTAACTAAAGCATGTAATTAAAATTACCAGCAGTTACCCGACAGTCAGATGATGGAGCTAACAAGTTCAGAACTTATGACAGGGAATGAAAAATGGTTAAGAAAAATAATTAACCGGCAACGCTCCGTCCCTGACAGCTAGCCTGGGTTCTAACGAGAGAGAATGTTCTATTAAGTTTTAGATTATTCGGTAGAGAAAGTTATTTGTTATCTATGCTCTCCAGCACTGTAATTGTCAGCCAATACCCCTAATATTAGGCATAGTTTAAGCCCCCAACCAGGTCAGCTTTTAGACTTTTTAGTGGATATCAAATTTAACTTCAGAAAAAAAAAAAAAAACAGAAACAACTGAAAATACACATCATTGATTCCTACAGCCATGGCTATGTAGCTGTTAACGGTTGAGAGTTAAATTCTCTAGCTGACAACACACTCAAGTTTTCCCTTCTATGTTCTGAAATTACAGATTTGCTATGAAAATATTAGTCTAATATCTATACATAAAAGCGTAGATCACAAATGCCATCTGGTAGAACATACATTTGAAACACATTTAAGAGCAAAAATTTATCAGATTCATAAAGAAAAACCTGGGGTTTGCTTTCAGATTTCTGTTTAATACAAGCAAACTGACATTCATTTTAATGGCACTTCTGTTTTGAGCAGGAGGTCACTTGCTTTTTAGTTTGTTTGGGAGTTTTTGTGGATATCTTGTTGTGTGGGTTTTGTTTTGTGTTTTCAGGTGGATAGTGCTTTTTTTAAAAAATCAGGGTCAATCAAGAGCAAAGAAATACCATACCAACTTCAGCAGCTCATCAACCACAGCATCATGGAACTAAACCAAAAATAAATCTCATGTGGTAGTTTCTATAATTACCACTCATTTTTATTACACGTCAATCTTTAGAGTCGTGCAGTAAACAAAAAAAAAAACATACAAATGTTTTACTTACATGTTCTAAATACCTTTTTAAATAAATAAAAGATAAGAAATATCTTCAAGTAAAATCATGGACTTGCTGTGCTGCAGTCCAGCGTGCTACTTTTCCTCTGTGGCTGCACAGAACTGGTGAATATAAATACCAAGAACTAAAACCATGTACCAGGTTAATCCACTATTTAAAGTGTAGGTTTGGTCGAATACTGCTAGTTTATCAGAAGAGAAATAAAATTATGTTCTTTACTAAATACAGTTTGTTCTTTTCTCCAGAAAAAGATATATCTGGACTAGAGCAGTATTAGCAAAATATGACTTACAGGAAAAAATTATTAAATATTATCTATACTGGAAAAGAATTACAAATAACAAAATAATACCTTGTAATGTACAGAGATCAGGAGGAAGGCTGCATGTGTAGACTATTAATATTTCTAGAGACATAATAAGCTAAGTTATGGGGATGGAAAGATAGATAGATAGATAGATAGATAGATAGATAGATAGATAGATAGATAGATAGAGCCTAAGATAGCCTGTGCATTTAAGCTGTTGTGGCAAACAATTGCATGCCTTTAATTTATCTTATATAACCCTAGAAGAATTGAACTAAAAATCAAAGGGATTTAAGAGAAGATCTGGAAGCAACCTGCACACAGCGAGTTAGAAAATCTGAAGGCAGTCAGCCAGCACCAGTTTCAAGACTTAGAACAAATTTCCTGAGGCTCATATCCTTAAGAAGGATTTCACTGAGAACGTGTGCCCAAAAGCACACCTTACACACTCAGTGTACAGTCACGGAACGATACCAGACAACAATCTTGTGAATGTGTAGAATCAAACCCTACACTTCTCAGTCTGGAGGCTGTTTCTAAAGACACAGACATGGCTGTTAACTTCAGCCAGACAACAAAATCCCTACACAAAAAAGCAACCAACACCAATGACATGAAGGTTAATTTTAATGTCTCACCAGTTTATTATAATAGCTATTCTTCACTTCTTGGTAAGAGGTCATATTACCTAGCAGCATTACATTCAGTCATCTAAACATAGGCATCTGCTGCCACTGGAGATTAATGTCCTAGGGCAACCTGCCTGGTCTCAGACTGACATCCTGAAGGGCACACAGTTTCTCCTCTGCCCTGTGCCATACTGCCAGGTTCATGTAGATGTCTGGGATAGCCCATGGCAACTCAAATAGTACCGTTTGTCTATGTTTGGGTAGCTGCATTAAAACCCTAATGTCTTCAGGACAGCGGTCTCTTAATCAAGACCTGTGGTTTCTAGACACCAAAATAATTTACTGTTACCAAAATTCTCAACAACCAAAGCTTTCTGTATTCCTCCATAAAAATATCCACACTAATTTAAGACTCTTCTAGTTTTAATTCTACATGAGCATTTTACATGTTGTTATTTTAAAGTAAGACAGGTTCCTTCATATAGAAAAGCTATGCTCTGCTTAACTGTATTTTCAGAGACAGCTAAAACCAACTTGTAGATGGTAGTGTAAATCGTCATTGCTGCATTCATGAGATCTATGCTAATAAGTAGGATAATTAAAAGAAACATAATTAATGATTAATATCTCGCTTTAGGTAATGAAAAAAAAAGAATGCTGTAATCTGGGAGGTAGCTGAAAGTGGACGGAACTGAGTCATTCTTGCCATGCTCTTACATGACCCAAACTCACACAGGAAAATAAAAACATCAGTTGACTTTAGCTGATGCAACACATGCTACTGGCATTGGCTTTGCCACAGTCACTTACTCCTGAGCACCAATTAATTATTTTTAAACTGAAGCCTGGGGACAGCAATTCTTCTTGTACAAAAAGAAAAATAAATGCCTTTTTTGTTTGTTTGTTTTTTTCTTTTTTTTTACTTCTCCTTTCTTTTTCTCCTGCGCAGCAGGAGGAGTTCAGCTGCAGACAAGCAATGGCAGTGAACTGGTTTCTTTCATAAGATCACACATTTTGGAAGGAAGCTCCAGAGGCCATTCAGTCAGCCCTTGCTCCGGGGAGGAATAGTTAGCACAGGTCACTCACAGATTTGTAGCCACTGAGGTTCTGATTATGTCCAAATATAGAAGTTCTGCAACTTCTCCAAGTAACCTGGTCCAGTGTTTCATCTCCTTCAAGTTTAAAAGCTTTTCTCCTTAAATGGATTTGGAATGTCCTACACTGAAATTTGTGTCCAAAGCTTCTCATCCTTCTGCATAATGAAAAATGTGGCACTTGTCAACTCTACACTGCTCACAGCAATTAGTTCTGCCCTTGGTCTTCTCTTCTAAGACGAAGTGAGAAGCATTCCAGACCCTGATCATCAAGGTATTCCTCTCCCAGTGCCTTCTTTCTACTGGGGAGCCCAGACTGGATACAGAGCTCCAGCTGCAAGCCCACAATTTTGGAAGCCTGGGAGTAGAAGCCCTTACATTCTCGCTCCACATTTGTTGATGCAGTTCAGTAGGCTGGCAGCCTTGTTTTCTACAAAGGCACACAGCTAACTAATCTTCTACTTGCTGTCTACCAGGACCCTCCCAGGTCTTTTCTACAGTCCTGCTGGCTGACCAGTCATTGCCCAGCCTGCCCTGTTACATGGGTTTATTTTCTCCCAGGCACAGGACCTGCTCTTGGCTTAGCTGGATGTCCAGAGGTTCCCATCAGCCTGCCAAAGTCCCTCTGAGTAGCAGCTTTGCCTCCTAGTGTATCAACTACTTTGCTCAATTTGGTAGCACCCACAACTTACAGACAGTACTCACTTTACCATCACTCGGGCTGCTAATTAAGACATTAAGCAATATTGTCCTCAGTATAAATTTTCATGATGGGTAACTAACTCCCAGCTGAACTTTGTACTGTGGAGTAAACCCAACGAGGTCAATGGCCCAGAAACTTCACTGCCCACTTCTGGGCTCCATATCTTAGCAGTCTGGCTATAGGGGCATCAGTGGAGATCACATCAAAAGCCTTTTAAAAGTCAACATACAGGATGAAAATTTGAGGTAATAAAACCACATTTAAGCTTCACACCCTGAAAACACTATCACTGATACACCAGAACCAAATGGTTGCCACTTCTGCTAATACACTTCTTTACTGTGCCATACAGAATGAAGTACAGATCATGCAGAATATACTAAAAACCCTCCAGTAAGAGATCAGCATTGTGGATTCCCACATATGTACCTCAATCTCATAGCTCCCTCCTTGAAAAGCCGCTGCAATTCCTGTTAAAATTCTGTCTATTATATTTTTAGGTCCACTGTCATTCCCATTATCACCTTTGTAACTAGCAGTTTACAGCATCTTATGAACAAAGACAGCAAATACGTACGAAGTAAATGTAATCACACAGGTTTTCTTTTCCCCCTATTTTGGCTATTCTGCAAACCAGCAAGTATCAGTAAAATCACTTCTAGAAGTTTGCCCATCAAAAAGCATTTTTAAGATTATTGCTGCAAGGTGAGCGTAGTGATTCACGTTAAGAGAATTTCACTGGAAAGTCTCACCATTTTCCTTTCCCACTGTAAGAATTTGATACTTTAAAAAAAATTCTCCACGGGCAGAAGTACTTTCCAAACACTTAGTCTGAACAGAAAATTGCGCACTCTGAAAAACAGTGGCCCCAACTACATTGTTCAGGAAAACTTTAGACATGCAAGGCAAGAGCTCTCACAGTAAGTAGACTGGCTTGAGAAACGGTCCTTTATGAACAGAAAGCAAATTAAAGCTTAGTCTCTGAAAAATAAATTTTACTTTACTCTTCACTTCTCAAAATAAAGTCTTCACAAAGTAAGACAGTATGTTGGCTTAACATGAAAGGATAAATTATCCAAGGTAACAGTTGTAGTTTATTTCAGCACTCCTAATATTTGCAGATGACATCACTGTCAGGGACTTGAAGCATCTGTCAAGTCTGGAGAAGGGTACAAATAATCAGGACACATGGAGGAGAAGATGACCTGACACTGACAAAGAGGAGCTCAGCTGAAGGAAAGCTCAAATCTAAAACTACTACTAAGTGGTAGTGCACTGAAGAAAAGAATGTGTCTGGAGAACATAGTGAACTACAAACCTTATGAGCCAACAAAATGCTGTAAAAAATTTACAATTCATTTTGAAATGGCTAAAACAAGTGTTACTACACAGGGAAGCAACTATCCTGTTCTGTCTGAAAGCCTCGCAGTACTCATGTGCCAATGAAATGCCACATTTAAATATTACACAGACAAAAATTCAGTAAAGAAAGTTACAGGGTATTTTTTTAAAGAAAAAAATTTTCCATTAAGCTGTTCTAGGTGTCTTTTAGTACAAAATTATCATTATGAAGAGGAAAAAACCCAACAAACTAACAAAAAGCTATCTGAAAAGCTATCAGAGAAAAAAGAGGCCACAAAATAATAGCTTTGGCATGAAACTAACATGGACTTAAGGAAACCTGTGAAAGTTCTCCAAAAGTCTAGCATCTGACAAGGGTAGGCCATCCGCACACAAAACTACATCTCCTGAGGTCTATTCCAAATGAACAAATCTATGACCCTGAAATGACAACCGATTATATAGACATCTGCAAATTGCCTGCTATTGAAGAAAATAAACCCTATGTTGGATTGATCGGCAGAAAATTTACATTAATGTAATTCTTATCCAATGTTCAGGATCTACATTTGAAGGGGATACATCAGGATCATTTGTAGAGTTTAGAAAGTTTTTGAGTCCTTATGGGGACTGATTCATGTGAAGAGTAGACAGAAGTAGGAAAAATTCTCTCATTACTGTAACTGAATCCATGGGCAGAAATAGCATAAATTTATTCAGATACAAACTTTTAATTTCAGTGTGTATGCTAAAGAATAAAATTCTCAGTTTTGCTCTGTTAACAGACAACAAAGCTTCTATGGAGCAGCAATTTCTAATCCACGTCTGGGAAATCCACACCCAAAAACTCATCTCTACTTTGTTACTGTTATCCACTAGCAAGAACAAATGAAATTTCCATTGCCAGATTATTTTTACTAAGTGCAAGGGTACTTAAATTTTTAAAAAATTATGCTCTTGCAATAATAAAAAAATAAGACTGTTTGATCAGAACCAGTTTTACAGTACATTTCATTTTTTACAACAGAAGACTATAATGCACATAAGGAATCATCATTTGATTGCCTTATTTGAAAGCAACTCCTTTCAACAAGAAAAGGGCTTGATTCCACTGCAAAGGTACCAAATTCTGAGGAGGGGAAAATAAACCACAACTGGAGATGGCTGTGACTCTTGAATGATTATTAGTCCCTTTATGCACTGAAACAGTTATTTTTTATATCAAAAAAACCCCAACACTGAAGGTGACATAACATCAGACAATACTGAGTTACATCATCATCACCATCATCATATTTGTGCTACAACAATGGATGACATATAATAATAAACATTAGTGAAAACTTATAGGAAGCCTGAAAGAGAAACGTTCAGTGACACTTCAGTAGGTTTAAAACCTTAGTAACTGCTGTTCCTAAGATGTAAATATGATTTTAGAACAATGTATTTACTTTGGTTTTATTTTTTAATTGTAGTAAGTAGTCACAAGAGGTCACCATATTAAAATCTACAGGAAAAAGAAATAAATTGTAAGCTAGAGAATGCTGTATCATTCTGATTAACAGGAACCAGTTTCACTTATGTAGGTATTTTTGGCCTAAGAGTTACAATCGTAATATAAAACATATAAACGATTTATTAGAAATGTTGTCTCTTAATTTTTAAACCAGATATTCAGCAGTGTCTAAGTGGCAGCCAAACGTAATGCAAAGCACTGCAAAGTTTTCAGTTCACCATTCAGTATCCCTTGACTTTATCCTACCATCATACTTAAACTAATTTTCTTGTCTCTGCTGCTTCTTGCAATAAAGTTGGAAATATTAACAGCCTATTTCACTTTTCCATCTTTTTATTAATTATGGAGGTATTTTACCACTACTTTATAGTCTTGAGAAATACTGTGATTAATTGTATGTTAAAACAAACAAACAAAAAAAACCCAACAAACTTTCAGATTTGTAAGATTAAAATTAACTTTAAAAAAAGGATAATGGGCAAAACCAAGCAACTAAAATGTAGGTAAGAGAATTCAACTACATAATATTTATCTTAAATACAAGGCCAACAGCAGTCCAGCACTGCTACTAAATCTCTCTAGTCAAACAAAATATATTCTAATAAAGTATGTGAAAGAAAAGAAGTTAAGCCTAGTATTTGGGTTTTTTTTTTATACTGACTGGTTTGTGATATCTCCATGCAAATAGCATCAAAAATTGTGATAGTTGAGACAATAACCACTGCATGGAAAAACTCCAGCGTTCTACACTGTATGTCCAAAAATAACCCTATGTAGGTATCTGCTATGAGAATGTGATTAGCAAATGACATCAGAACAACTGCTTAATGGGAACCTGTTTATGATTGAATTTGGGGTTGGTTTTATTTTTGGGAGGTGGGGGGTAGATGAAGGGGTAGGGGTGGTGGCAGCAGTGTTTGGGTTGGTTGGTTTGTTTTTGATTGAAACCTTTTCTGACACCCGAGTATGTAACTTTGAAGGATCTTAACCTTGTAGATTATAATCTGAAAACCTATAGCAAGTTATTCTTGATTTACATTAAGGACCAAGCAGTAGAAGGAGGAAAAAACCCAACCAAACATTAAACCTTAACATCTTAGATAGGGGGGGAAAAAAAGAAAAAAAATAACACCTTTGTAAACCTGAAAAATAATATTATCATAAACCCAGAACTATACAGCTCCTACTTTTGTTGACTCTTGCAGACAGGAGGTAGGAATTGTAAATAAGTACTACACTGGTAACAAATGAAACTAAACAGAGTCACATGCCATGTGTTCTAATCATTTAAACAATTAATTGTATGCTTCTTTCTCCTCTCCTCCATCTCAACTACTGGGACTAACATCAAAGAATTTAAACAAAGGACATTCTCAACATAAATATGATCCACAAATGCATCTGTATGAAGTTCTAGTCAACAGAATTTCAGATCTAGGTAGCTCTAAATGTATTAGGCCAAACCGCCACGAATTTCATCCCATCTTCTACCACAGTCTCAAAATATCAGCACATATTCTTTAAAGTTAATTTTGTCTGTTTTGACTCGCATCAAAAGAAAGCTGGCAAGAATGGTAATGTTATACCCCCAAAAAGTCCATTTTTGCAACAGCGATTACCTCACTGCATTAATTTGAACTTTAAGCCCAAGGGTGACATGGCCCCAAGGGCTGTGTTTACATTTCAGCATCTTGCAACATGTCCCTGTTCCTCTAGTTATACTATCCAATTACATCCCAAATCCACATCAAGGTGAGTCTTAAACACAAAGTATCCCCAGTTTTTCTGAGGAAAAACCTGGACAAACATGCCTGGCAGAACCTCCAGTAAACTCCAACAGTTTCCCAACACAAAAGATCAGGAACCCAGAACTTCAGGTCAGACCAAATCATACTGTTGAAAATAACCAAAAAGTGTTTTGGACATAAGTTTGAGTTTTGTTTTCACAAATCTACTGACATATGAGTTTAAAAAGAGCAGATATCAAAAAGAAGATGAAACATCACTATTTCAGATGATTTAGTCCAACTACATACCTGCAATAGGTCTCCTTCATCAAAACGCAGCATTTCTATTATGCCATCCGACTGGATAAAAGCTGTGAAGAAAAACAACAAAAAAAAAAACCTAAGTAACTTAGCAGAAAAGCATTTTGTTATTAAATTAAAAAGAAAAACTTAAACATCTAAAATCTGCAGTACCTCTTTTTGTAGATAAAGCTATGACATCAAAATTACAACACAGAGTCTACCGAAATAACCAAACACAAATCCGCAATACTAATTTTCCTTCAAGAGCTCCAGTTCCAATACACTCGTATTAATAAGTACCATGGTTTGCAAATCAGTCCTTTGGCATAGGAACATTCCCAACACATCCTAAGTGAACAACTTCTTCTGGCTTCCCTAAAAAGAGTGGTCATAGTGGCCATACCAAATTAGCTCAGTACTTCAACCAACTCAACTGACTGAGTGCCTAAACAACTGAGTTGAACACATCTAACCCACAGAGAATCCCAACACTTACAAACGAATTAGCTCAAACAATCACTGTACATCCAGAAAGCCTTATTCATGCTGTTCCTAAGCCTCAGTGGTGCAGCAACTCCCTCCAACTTGGCAGTAAGAGTGATGTAACAAAGTCTGAAACAGTTTAGAAGTGTTTGAGGCACATGAGCAAACTGATGAAGAAAAGTTCAGGCCACACTGGCATACAGGATCCTCAAATTAAGCATTCCTCCTCCACTCACTTCCTCTAAATGTTTGGTCAGGCAATTGTTCTTCAATTCCTCTCAAAACACAGGGAATGCTACTTTCTTTTAAAGACAAAGAAATAAGGGCATTGCCCTTCCTGTAAAATATAATAATCTGTACAAGCGGGAACATGAGTTAAAGAGGAAAGAAAAGTTCAAAGAGCCCTAAATTTTACTCCTCAAGACTATTCACACACACCAAAGCAGGTCTTTAGAAGAAAACACAATTAACAACCTCAAACTAGAAAATTGTATTAAAAAAAATCCCAAACATAAAAAACCCCAACCTATAAATAACTCCTCCCTACTCTACAGCCTTTTTCTGTGACTGCCTATACCATTCAGCTAGATGCAGCCCAGAGTGTGACCACACACCCCTCTTTCCACCCAGAGGGGCAACTTCAGCAAGGAGAAGTTTAAGATTTCCCAGCACACAGAAGCACACTGTGAGCTTCTTCAAGATGGAGTTTGAAACCCTGTTTCAAAAGGGAATTTTAACTTTCATCTTCCACTTTGAAGGTCACTGGTTTAAACAAGAACAGTTACTGTAAGGTCACTGATATGACCGTTTGGGTCTATGATGTTTTAAAAGGAAAAGTGACATTACTTTCAGAAAGCTTAAAACTATGGAGAAAGCACTCTTGGCAGACAGGAGCAAAGGCACGTACCACACAGAGAAATACCATTTTTGACACATATTTGTTCTAAGAATTTCATCACTGGCTGTTTTAGTGGCACCTCACTTAACACTCAAAACTCAATTTACTACTTAAAATATCAGAGAATCACAGAACATTAGGAGTTGGAAGGGACCTCAAAAGATCATTTAGTGCAATCCCCCTGCCTGAGCAGGATCACCCAGATTAAATCACACAGGAACACGTCCAGATGGGTTTTGAATGTCTCCAGAAAAGGAGACTCCACAACCTCTCTGGGCAGCCTGTGCCACTGCTCCATCATTCTCACAGTGAAAAGATTTTTCCTTATATTCACATGGAACTTCCTCTGCTCCAGCTTGGACCCATTGCCCCTTGTCCTATCACTGGCCATCACCAAGAAGAGCCTGGCTCCATCCTCTTGACATTCACCCTTACATATCGCTGTTTGCACATTCCATTCTGCACCCCCAATTCCTCCCACTTTTTGATACCTTCTCCTAAAAGGCACAAACTCTACAACCTTGCTTTTGTATGACCAAAAGTAAATGTCAACATAAAGCAAAGATTGCTGCTGTCATCTCCAAAAGTATCTTTCGGTATGAAAAAAAAAACCAAAAAACCCCAAACCCCAAAAACCCCAAACCTCAGACCAATGTTTTCTTACACTTCCTTTCATAGCTGCCACACCTCAGACTTCTAACATGTAGTGACATAGGCTGAGAAAGCAGCCCAGCTGCTGGAGAAGTGTGAAAATTACCATGGAGGGGAAGAGGGGGCTCAGATTATAAACAATATGCATGTCCTGAAATATTAGCAGTAGCATGAACAGCCCTAGTCAGCCGCATCAGCAATATCTTAGATTTTTTTTTAATTTATTGTTATTAATTAAGTGATTTCCAAAACAAACAAAAATCATCCTTAATCCAAGAACTGGGAGTTTGATCAAGCATTTCTATTTAAGAACTACACAGAACATAGAGCAAGGGATTAGAAGAAAAACAAAACCAAAACAGCATTTAAACGGCTGTGATGAGATAAAGTCCTACAGTTTATAGACTTTGGCTTTTAAAACTTAAAATTACTGGAGCAAGTGTATCAGTTTAAAATTTAATCCCAGAAACAAAGAACAAATGGATTATTGTAAATTTAACTGGCAATACATGTGTAAAATATTCAAGTCACTGTTTAATTTTTCTTTAAAACAACCAAAAATAAAAATCTTTAAGTGAAGATTTGCAGCACAAGATCTAAGAAAATGAAGTTCTGAAATGTTAGGTTAAAAAAAAAAGTATGACAGTTAATCACAATTTCATAGAAGTGTCGCGTCTATCCTCTGTGAAAAAAAAACAAACAAACAAAAAAAAAACCCCAAATTACCTATTAGATGATACAACAGGAAATTCTCCATTTGTCATTTAGGGAGAAATGCAGAATGAAGTTACATTTCCTCATGTACTTGCTTTACTGCACGTTTAGCAATCACAGTTTAACAGAAGAGTTGATCATCAGGAACACACCTTCCTAACAGTCAGAAGGATTTGCACCTTTGAGGATGGGCATTTGGCATTCTTTGTGTTTCTGGCTTTCTGCTTTGGAAACAAATACGCAGAATTTGACTGTGACATCAGGCACAAACAACGAATTAGAAAACTACTTTTTAACTAATAATTTATCAACAACCAATAAAACATATGAGGATATTTCATCACATCACACACTCTAAGTATTTTCCCCAAGGCATTTTAACATGTTTTAAATGCGATACACTGCTAGGTACAAAAGTAGCAGCAATTCTTCCAAAAGGCTAACACAGAGAGGAGAAGCTGGAGGAAACCAGCCAGAGGTGACTTCCCAAACAGCTGGAACACAGGCAGCCCCTTCTGCAAACTCCACGCACTTTCTCAGCCACTATGCAGTTATTTCATCTTTGATGCAACTTTATGAACAAAGCAACAGATGTTACAGAGCATTCCGAGCGGGGGACACTGTTAAATAGAACTGCCATTCATCACTGTATCATTTAAGAAGTGTTCTCTGCGAGCAGATGACAGTGCCAGGTGAAGTCAGATGTGCCGCAAAGCTTGGCTGCTGGCCATTTCACAGCAGTCATATCTCAGTGGAGACTGTGATGAAGTTTCTGCAGTTACACCTTTTACTTTGTTTTTGACTAACTTTCAAGCTTTTCTTTCTACTTTATCAGTTATTCCATCAGTGCAAGGAAGTGACAATACCTATGCCTTTGTGAGACAAAAGCTCGTGTTTGCAACAGGCTTCTCAGACTCTCAATTTCTGATGAACTAACGAGTCACCTCACACAAATGAGGCAAAGCCAATTACATTCTAAAAAAGCTCCTCTGACGAGTCATAAAGAGGAGCCCAGAGCCCTGTAAGAGCACCTCTCTGACTCTCTGTACTGCTGACCAGTACAGACCAGAGAGAGGACAAACGCAGGCAGTGCCCAGAGAGCAGGAGGCTCCTTCTGGGTACTCGCCAGTTCCAGCATTAGCAGCAGTGGCTCACAAGTACTACCTAAGTAAGCTCGCAAACTTCTCCACTGCAAGTCTAAAAATAGTCTTTTCTGTCCCTTCACGTAAAAAACATGTATGTCACCAACAAAGCATAGGTTATTACCAATGCCAGAAGACTCTGTAAGCAATTAAGTATGAGATCACTTGGGCATGCTTTATGAGGTGAACCATTTCTCGTGCTACAGAGGAAGATGACTGTTCCTGCAAAGTCCCTAACAATTTCTCCTGGAAAAACTTCCCAAAGTCCAGGCTGATACCATCATGCGCCATTATCAGTCTACTACTGTAGCCAATACTTCAATGCTCTGGAACAGTGAACTGCAGCAAATGAAGACCTGCCGATTGTGCCATTTCAGTCACCCCTGCCACATGACTGGCAACTGCTACAAGATGGGCACAACATTTGGGGTAGGAAGCATTTCAGCTGTCACAGTGTGATCTGCCACTGTGCGAATCAGCAGCCTAGAAGCCAAATTACACATCAGGAAAATAATTTCTTCCTGACCCAAGCAACTGAAGGCTAACAGTCAAATTTTGTATCCTATGAGCATGCTGAGAGCCCAAGATATTCCTCTTTAGAGATTCATATCCACAAATATCAATGCCAGAAAAATCATTGTCCCCTTTCTGTCTCACCTCTGTTGAGCAGAGTATTTTCTTCTAAGATGTATACACAGAAAAAAAACGTTATCCTTTCAGGCACCCTTAAGAAGCAAATGTATCAGATTCATGAGAATCCACAACAATTTCAGTCACTCTCACTACTAGGCTGTTAAATGATTTCAGGGTCAAATTTTTCTAGCATGCTTACTCTGGTTTTCTCTTTTCAGACAGCAGGTCACAACTATCAGAAGTGATAGAAGCAACAGCAAACACTGAAAATACCACAAGATTCATCTTCTGTTTGTCTGCAGTGTACACGCTTTAAAGTGCAAATTCTTTGTTTCGGTCAGTCTCTAGATGAAAAGCTCATAAATGATAACAGAAAAAGAGTAGGTCTTTCCACTTGCTCCAAAACACCTTTTTCTACAGAGAGCATTTTCTAAGTTTTTCCAGACCTTTTAAAAATAAATAAGGCAAAACAAAAACCATCACCACAGCCATAATCCCTGCCCCCCCAAACTAGAGTTTTCTGGAACGTAAAAACACTTATGCAGTCATTATTACCAGCGGATTTCTAAATGCTTTCCCCTGCCCTTACCAACAACATCACAATACCTGGTGATAAAATACCTGACGTAATAAAAATTGAAACAAGAGTGGCCTAAAGAGATACTGAACTCACTTAAATTCCTCAAAGTTCAAGTAGCATCCTCTCACAAGTTTATACAGCAAGCAGACAAGTTTTGCCCAAACTCCTATTTAACTGTCTCTAGTCCCAGTCTTAAGAAAAGTACAGACCTATAAAGCATCAAGTAACAAGAGGAAAATTTTTAAATCCTGCACTTCTCTGAAGTAAACTGGAACTTAATATCAAAATCACTTCAGCCAACATCAAAACGTGCCTGAATTACACACAAGAGAATATATTTGCATGCAACGTGAGACCACTGAATTTGCCAAGATTCTTGGTGGGCAAGGATAAAAAAAATTCTCCATGGTTCACAGGTTATGAGGCCTACTTTTGACTGAGGGCTGGTTTTTAAGGTGGCTTTGCAAAATTTTTCCTTCCTTTAGCCAAAGTCTACACTTCAATAGAAACGTGTATTCTCACACATATGCTTACCAATGCACTATTCTGGAATACTTAGTTCTCCATAACACCCTGCCTTCATTTGTTTTTACATTAATCATCATTATACATGCTCTTACATGCTTCTAAGAACTATTTTTTCCCTTAACTCATCTTAGAAGCTGTAGTTATACAGCCTGGTATCATCTAGCCTATGAATTTTCCCAAAATTCTGTGAAGAGTGCCCCAACTTCAAAAAAGGGGGGCAGATTGGTTATTTAAATCTTTCCTAATTCACACCAAGTTTTTAAAAAAATCAGTTTCTAACCCTTTGTTTTAATGAGTAAGCTCACTCCAAGGCTAACTATAACCATGAGTCAATTACAATGAGCTAAACGTCATTCAGTTCTGACTGTGTAATTGTCATCACAGCATCTGTATCACTACTGGTTAAACAGCACAACTAAAACTGGCCAAGTTGGTTTTAAAGCTCAGACTATGAATTATTAACTGCTTATGCAAAATCACACAATTTCAATCATCCTGAACAGTGGAAAATAGCACACCTTGTGAAATACAGGCAGGCAGATATAGAATGATAAAATAACATTATTAGGAAAGGAAAATTGCATTGCAAAACATTAAATACTACACAGATAAAGAAAAACAGTATTATGGTGTATTACAGCCCACCATTCTTAATTCTTGAAGCCTATAAAAAGTCCATCAGGCTTCAAGAAACACATCCTAATTCAGTGCTCAACATAACAAAAGCTGTTCAAAGACAAGTTGATTCTGCAAGATGGGAGAGTCAGTGCTATCTTTCTGCCTACACCCAAACAGGTGACTGGTCACTGGAAATTTAAGAGGTCTCTATTGTGTGAGACGGTGAACCTCAGGCAGGAGGCTCAGAGAGAACCACCAATCAGTACACTTCCTTTCCAACTAAACCCTCTTCAGCTTACATTGTCAATTCATTTGCTTCTTTTCCAGTAGTCCATTACAAAGGGAAATGGATAATTTTTCCAAGAAACCACAGGAAGAGCCATCTAAGCCATGACAGTAAATATGCACAAACTAATAAAGATCATATGTGAAAATAACTCACTTTTAAGTCTTTTTACATAGAAATACACTAATTCCTTTTTCCTTCTTATAACCCCTAACTACCATCTTACTTTCTGTTTATGTACTAGAAAGCTGGAGTAGAAACATTTCTAGACAATAGTTTAGTTATCATATGAAACTAAAAAGCAATACACTACATTAAGTAACAGATAGATAGAATTTTCATTATAAACTTCATTTTGTACTATGGATTATAAAAAAAATTCTCTAAGGTCATATGCACCAACCTATGACCAAGTTAATACAAGTTTAACAGAGATGGTACATCATTTGCATTGTAATACTCGAGTGCATGACTCACTATTCCAGAGTGAGGGGGGAGAAAAAGGTAAAATAATTTGCATTTTACTGCACACACCACCACAAATCTGATGGCATATGCTGTTTACCCAACTAAGTCTGCAGACAATCTTTCACAACCTTACTTGTCTCATTTCTGACTTCAGATGCAAGACAAGTTTCTTCACACAGCAAGGCCCTTTCCTAGTGAAGAGAGCTGCCACTTTGCCTTCATCCACTCGTTCTTTTTCCCCTTAGTTACAGCTGATGCAGATTTTCAGGAATTCAGTGATCAATTTGTTTAAAAACCATCCACAAGCCAGAAAGTGACAGTACGACTGTTTCAGAACACAGGCCCCAGAGAGACAGAGAATCTTTGAGGAAGGAAGAAAGCAGGTCTCCATCCTCAAGATGCAGTTCACACACCTCACTCATCACATTTGTTTCGCACTTCAGAAGATGGTGAAACTGCCTGAAGGTTTCTTTTATGGAGTTTGCGCAGATTGATGTGTTGTATAACAGATATATCCTTGTGACAAATCTAGAGGAACACACCTAGAAACAAGAAAGCTCACTGAAAGTAACACCTACTATGTCTACCAGTCTGCTTTCAGCTGTCATATTCTCTAAGAAAATTACTTCAGATTATTTTAGATAGATAGATAGATAGATAGATAGACAGATAGAGAGATTAAAAGGAATTTCATATTATTCAAATACCTTTATTCTCAGATGCTTATTCTGTACTCAGTCTGCACTTCCAGCCTACAGAACATCGCATTTCCAGCCACTTCAGCATTTTTTGATCTGAATCTTTTGTATTAAGGGTTTTAAAAGTTACCTGCCACTGACCAAAATGGTCTATTTCAGATGGTAGCAATAAATACCATGAAACTTCACTTAACAAAAAAAAAAAAATCAAGTATTACTTTAAAATTTGCTACATGCTTTAAAATACCTATTAAAATTTTTGCTTCAAGATGGTGCTTTATTATTAAACATTTCAATAATTCCCTTTGTTCCTCCAAAGAGATTTAACTGCTGGCTCCAAAATACCTCTCATGAAAAAATATCCAGTTCTGTTTTTTTCATGAAGATTTCAGCGTGTGTGCAGGTATGAATGAGAACAATTACTTTAAAATAAATAATATTTTTTTTAAAAAGAGGATAAATAGTTCTCTCATCTGGAGGAGGCTCTAGAACACATTTCTAAATCAAAGAGAACAATACTTCTGACACTCATGGAAACTTCTCATAAATCATTTAAAGAGAGGGAACAGCTTAAAGGACGTTAAAGAGAAACCGAGAATCTGCAAACAGCGTCCCTTTTTCAGGATTTGGGCCATACAAACTATAGCTTTTTCTTCTTTCTGAATTTCAATAGGCTGAATTAGGCATATATACACCCCCCTAAGTTTGTTATTGAGCTTACAGGCATAAAATTAATTTGAGCTAGCCCCAAAAACAAGATAAACTGTCCTGCAATGAGAAAGGGAGAAGGAGCAGCTCCTCCATACTATTCTTAAATCTCTGCTTCAGTTCAGTTCTCAAATTTTATACAGAAGTTTCAAATTAGGGCAGTAAGTTTTATTACTCATGTAGCACTGCAAATTGATGCATGCACTGATAACACAGATTTACTGGAATTCTAACTTTTCCAACATATAGAAACATTTAAAATGTAGTTTACAAGAAATGGCAGTCAGTTCATAGCTTCTGCAGCCACTGCATTAGCTGAAAATAAATGTAACTATTCCCTGACACATTGCAAAAACCTACCAGAACTGGTACTTCCAGGCTGATTAATGACCTTAATAAACCTATACAGAGAGTAAGAATTGTTGTGTACATTGTAGAAAAGAAGGCAAATGAGATTTTCAGTTTTCACAAGACCCCACAGAAGAGGATTACAGCAGTGCCAGAGAGGTACCTCCCAACATCTAGATGTCTTGCTGGCAACGTGAATGCAGTCACGTAAGAGCTATAACTGTCCTCTGTGGACACTGCTTAGTTTAGAAGATAGCTATCTGCTACAGGTGATGCTTTGTATCACTCCTCTTAACCAATGTTAGGACACACCAACAGTAGTCTGCCTCGATTCCCCCCCCCGACACCCCTTTTTAACCACTTTTCAGGTTAGAACTGGATGAACTAATAGAAGAACATGAGAACTTGGACAACACATTAATTTAGATTTCACTGCATAACACTTGTAATTTGGTGAAGACTAAATTACAATTGGAAAGAACATTGGTGGTGAGGAACACAGTATCACTGCCCTCTTGCTCACGTGGCCACCGTGGCTAATGTGTCCACTGGAAATGGCTATTTAGCCTGAAGGACAAGTAAGAGGCAGCACGATAATGACTAATCAGCTATCATACAAAGTCTATAAATACAATGAGCAAAGGTCAAGAAAAGGCAGGAAGAGTCTAACATTAAAGCCACAGTGTTAATGATGTGGCAGTAATGCTACTTATTGATTGTTCTCCAAAGCAGCCTGTTGACTTGCCATGCATGAACACAGCCCAGCACTGGCTGCAATGTCTGACAAAGCCAGAAGATAAATGGGTGGAGACAATTGCAGCAAGTTCTAAAAGAAGATAAAATACAGGGCAAGAATATAACATCAAGGGGAAATTCCAGTGGGGGAGGGGGGTAGGGGTAGAGGAATCTAGAAACATTAATGAGAAATTAATGTTCAAGTACTCATGTGGAAATGAAATGTTTAAGTATATACTTAACTGCAGATACTGAATTCACCTACCTAAAATACCTTGGAAGCAGCTCCCCTCAGTAGTAAATAAACAATCTCTTCTGGGTAGAGTCGGAAACTGCTGTCACAACCTAGGTTGACACCCACACAACACAGATCACAGATCACAGTGTCACCCAATAATTCCAAACCCTTAGGGTTAGTTACAGAACACATTTTGAAGAGACATCTAACTCTACAGACTGCAAATACCCCACCTCACTAAACTGCCCCTCAACTAAGACAACAATCAATTACTTTCACTCAAAAACACCTCTCATTTCCACCCTGACAGGCCTAGCACCAACTCTCAACACAAAGATGCATACCTTTGTGTAGGGAAAAAAATAATGCTGAATGGTCATTTAATCTAGCAAATACTTTTAAAGCACAATTAAATCATGCTAAATAAAATAAATTTTTAATGACTGAGTTCCTTACTCTAATGTCTTTTTACAAAAAGAAATAAAATTTACAGACAAAGAATTGATAGGACTCATCAAGTACTGGAACTTGGATGAAATTTTCCCTGATGAACTGGAAGTTTGTTCCAGTCTTTTCTCCATCAAATAATGATATTTGGTAGAACTAATTGGCAAAGTTACATCATCTGAAAAACTTCAGTCCCTGTTGATGACAGCAGTCTTTCCTTCAGTATCAGACATAACCAGGTTTCCCCAAAATCAAGGAATTTATTTTTCATTGTTTTGAAATATACAGTTATACTGAAGCTATTTGGGGACATCACAATCTAGTTAAGCTATATGAAAGGCAACTAGTAAGCTACAAAATACTACAAAATTAGCCATATATCATAACCTAAATGTTCCTCGCATACTTTTCTTATCTTCTATTTAGGAGCAACAGTTTAGACTGCAAGAAGTGTTTCAGTGCTTTATATCACCAAGCAAGTAGCAGAACAGCTGGGTGCAAGAGTCTCACCAGATAATGGTCACCGATGCCCACTGATGGCCCCACAGACTGAAGTTACAGGTTCTGAACAACAAAAGGATACACATACTAGAAGGAAATGGTCTCCAGTGAAGACCAAGTATTCAGCATCCCCTGCTGTAACACCGGAACAGTCAAACCTGGCAACATCCAATATCCAGATCTCTCAGGATTTCCTCAGACATATGAGCTGCACAGATTCTTAAGTATTACTTTAATACATCTTATATATTAGCATGCCAGCCACAATCCAATTTATTGTCATATTACCAGCAGGTAGCAAAGATGGAAACTAATGGCTATATTATACTTCACACGAAAGAGTGGATACAGAAATTCCTGTGGAAACAAAATTTTCAAGAGAATGAGAACTACATGATAAATAAAGCCTATATGATGTATGACTACAAAAACAAGGAATAGCCAACAGAGCCTTTTTTTCATTCTACTTTCTTCACTCTATAGCTATTTTTTTTTCATTCTATTTTTTCTATTGTATTCATTTCTATAGTGATGCAGTGACATATGAAACTCCCTGGATCAAATTACAATCCACTTCTATCTAAATTATTATTACCATAGCACTGATTTCACTATGGAAGTACATGAAAACCCAGAATTCTCCTGTCTTACACATAACTATTCCCACCAGTTGCACCAGTTATCAGAACTTCCAACCTAGTTTTTTAGATGATGAGTGAGACCCAAAACACACGGACAGAACAATTCAGGGTGGATTGGACCTGAAGATGTCATCTACCCCAACCTTCTGCTGAAGCATGGCAAATTTGGATTATGTTGCTCAGGCTTTTGTTTAGCTGGGCTTTGAAAACCTCCAAGGTCAGAAATTCTACAACCTCTCTAGGGAATCTTTTTCAATGCCTGACTGGCCTTATAGTGAAATGTAGTCTCGTGATACCAAGACAGAACTTCATAGTGATCCTGACCAAAACACAATAGTACATCAGGGAGTTTTCAATCCAGGCAGGAACTAAACCAAGTAGGCACACGCCACTACTGTGCTGCACGTACAGGCTGGCCTTCAGGCAGACACTCTGCTGCACATACCCCTCCTCAGCTGCAGGATGAGCCTGCAGGCAGCTCCCACTTGCTACATGGGTGGCCTTGCCTTTATCTAGAAGCGCAGCTAGAAGTTCTCATGCGAGCATCCTTTCTGTTTGACAGTAAAAACTATTGATAGGAGTTGTTTTCTACTAAGGAAATCAAACAACAGCTTGAAGGACTGCACGGACAACCTTTACTATGGATGGGGTCTACACAGTATGTTGCATATCTCAGGGTTCCCAACATGAGAACTGCTTTAAGATTATCTAAATTACTCTCTCTTTACAGTGTTAGCTCTAATAAATAGTATTATCAATTATATTTTACAGCATCCAAGTGTCTTTCTTACTCGAATCATCCCAGACCAGCAGCTCTTGGTGCAAAACAAACTCTCCCTATTTCACTTTACGACCACTGTCTCTCAGGCTCTTGCCATACATCTCTGCAAGGAGTTTGGCTCCATCTTTGTGGCCTTCCAGTGGGATCAAAGAGAGTACAACTGGATTTAGTGGTTTAGGTGTGGTCTATTAAATACTGAGTAAATGGGAATAATCACTTTGTACAGTCTAGTGGCTACACTCCTGTATGCTGCCAGGGTACATTGCTGACTCGCATTTAGCATTTCTAAGCCTGTATCCCCCGCAAGTGAGTATTCTGTCCCAGGCAAAGGACTTCCCATTTGTCCTTTGGGGACTTCATGAAGGTCCTAGCAGCTCACTACTCTGTTCTGGGAGATCCCTCTGAAATGCAGCCCTGCCCTTGAGCATAATGACTTCTCCTAGATTTGGTGCACTCCAACTCCAGAGCAGTAACAAAGATGTTAAGCAGGACAGGTCCCAGAATAGAGCCAGGAGGAGCTCCTCATAGCCAGGCTCCAAAGTAGAGCATGAACCACTGCTGGGAATAAATCAAAACCAAGCATCCGGCAGTTCATCTAGTTGCCTGGATAGTTTTATCATTCTCTACAAATTCCACCTACAAATATGTGTGTAATATTTTGGTGTAAACCGCCAATTCATTATGACTTTTTCTCTATTACTGTATGATTTCACATTTATTACCTTCAGATAACCAGTTTTTAAATTGACTTAGCATACTATATCAGCATTTCAAATGAGGGACCCAAAAATCCCCTATGGGAAGAAGATGTCACAAAAAATAGCTGATTTCTTTATCTCAGTATCGGTATCTTTTGCCATCTTAAACCTAAGCCAGACATTTTCAGTCTGCAGCTTATCTATTATAAAAAGAAGGAATTTCATAAGCCAGTCACATCCAACTATGCTGAAGCCATCCAATTTCACACTGAGGAAACTATCTTGAGATGTCTCCCACAGAGTATGCCTGTAAGGAGAATGCTTTCCATTTTCAAAACCTAAAATTTCCTCTTTAAAACCCTCCTCCTTGAGAAATGCACTATCACCTCCCTCTACTAGGGCCATGTTCTACTTCAGATGTACGGATCTGAAGAGTCAAGCTGATGAACAGTGGACATAAGAAGTTTAGAGGGAGAAAAAGTGTTACAAATTATTTAAAACAGTACCATGCTTGCATATAACTCTCCTAATCATCATCGCTCCCTTTTACAGTGATTTAAGTAACAACACTGTTACCTGTACTTCTTCACTTAACCTAAAAACCACCACACCCTATAAGCAAGTAGTTAAAAAAAACCCTATAACCATCTTTAAAAAAAAAATCTATGTGCACTTATTATACTTTTTATTTATTATTCATTCAGGTATCCCCAAAACCATTCACTAACTACAGTAAAACTCGGGTTGTTCTTGGATGGTTCCCTACTGCTATGCATGGCAGGCAGTAGGAGGAAATGTATTAAAATGCCCCATGGTAGTCCTAGGGAGAAGACAGAGCTGAGATTTTTCTGCTACTCTTACCGAACTAGTGTAAAACTCTGCAATCTTTTCTCCTTCTTACAGAGTGGAATTGCATTGCAATCCTCCAGCTCTTTGCTATTTCTCCATTAAATCCAAGATTTTAAAAAAGAAATAGAGAATGTAGCATGACTACACAGGATCCTGGTTTAATCCCCTTAATATTCCAGAGCAAAACTTAGACAAGCCTGCTTATCAGAAATTGTTAAAAACAGATTTAAAGTGTTAAATGCAGATGTGGCATCAAATTCTTGCTACAGTCAGTAAACCACTAATTATTCTATGTAGACAGTTCAGAAAACAGAATGACCCAGCATTCCTGAATCGCACTGAAATTTTACCAGAAAATTCTAAGAAACCCATATCTGACAGAATTATTCTTTGCCTGTATTTAAAACTAGAAAGTTAAATATCTCTCCTTTAACTGTCATGGTATTTGTTCCTTTGGTTTCCTAAATCTGACATCTACTCTTGATCTTTACAAGCTTTATTAAATGGGTGGCAAGAATTGCTGCCTCTGTATCTGGACTGTTAACAACTCCTCCATGTAAAAGAGCAAACTATGTTTCTATTTCCAAATTAACAAACTAGATACTAGTCAATCACAAAATAAAGGCCATTTCAGTAACACACTGATACAGTCCCTGCATAAGAAGAAATTCTGAATCCTCTACCTTGACATTGAAAGTGCTGAAATACTAACACAAATTTTTAGAAAAACCGGAAAGGCTCCTTAGAAGAACTGTAGTTTAAACACAAATTGATGAGTACCACAGATGAATGGATGGGTTGAATCGGTTGCTTACATAATAAGCACCCAAGGCGCTAACCTTTTGGAACCAGAGGATAATGCAGGCTGGAAGTGACCCTGGAGGCCTCCATCCCAGCCACCCATGCAGAGCGGGTCTGGTTAGGGCAGGTTGCTCAAGGTATTACCCACTCCAGTTCCAAATACCATGAGGAGTATGGATTGACTTCAAATGCTCCCTTTTAAAGGTAGAAGACACCTTCTCGGAGCTCCTGTTACACCCAGGTACGCATGCTGTAGTGAGAGGCACCACACAGGTTAGCAGTTATTAGCAAGAGAAACAAAACCAGATTTTTATTGATTTTTATTCTTGTTGAACCCACAAACACAGGAACAAACCAAACTGGTTCTAGCCTGAGCTTCAGTCACACAACTTTTACTGCTGGTTATGCATGAACCACAACATCCACCATTCACTGGAAAGCTCACTGCTCATTTACCCAGTTCACTGTTTGAAACATTTCTCACACTTATATACTCAGTAAAATACACCATGGAATCGCAGTATGCATTGCTTTAAGTGGAGTAAAATTAAGTAGGTTTTGAAATAAAATGACACCAAGGTACAAGCTTTACTGCAAGCAGCTGGGATTTTTTAACAAGAACAAATGTATCCAAATGACTCAAAGTAACCCATATTGCAACACTGGCAATCAATCACAAAAATAACACCTGAAAACTTTTAAATAAAGTAATGCCCACAGACTTCTGCAAAGTTCAGAGAGGCCTCATCATGTCAGTCACTATACAAATACACAGCAAGTTCCTTCAAGAGTTTGCAAGCTCAAGGCTCCAGCCCCACAGCACGAGATCTGTCCTTCAACCAACTCTAGAGGTGAGGGCACCTCAGCCTACCCCACGCATGCAGCATTACTGGAGGCTGCTGAGGGAGTAAGAGGTGCAGAAGAGGGAATAGCAACCACTTCCGAGCTTTACACTGGCTGTCATGGAGAACATGGGGTCTCAACTTCCCATGTGCTGCATTACAACTTTTCCTTGCATTCAACTTAGCCCAAAGATTCTTCAGACAAGCATGAGACCTTCCAATCCCAGTGCACAGCTAGTATTTATCATTCACAAAAGCACAGACACAGCGCAAATCAGTTTTCCCACACTTAAGTTTCAAAACCACAGAGAGACAACACAGTCTCACTTTTTACTCACTGTTTTTCTCACTCTGTTCATGATATTGATGTGCTAGTTGAGTTTCTAGAGTGTTTTCAGTTTGACTGAGGTCATTCTTCCTTGATCACCTCTTGATTTAAGTCAGGGTTTAAACATGACTATTAAAATAAATGGTAGCACACTTTATATCAGTGGCAACTGCAGGATATGGCAAACAAGCAATATATATGAAAAGTTTTCCCTAATGTTACTTTAAACATAAAAGCTTTTGTCCACATCATCTCCAGCACTAATCTACTTTCGACACTCATATGAAATACCCCAGATTGACATTTCAGAAACTAGCAAAAAGGAAAAGCTACTTGCCCAGGATTAGACTGACAAGAACAGATTCAGCAACTCAGTGCACTGTCTCACTGACACCACCTCCCCTTCAACTCTTCTGCAATTATTTTAGTTATCATTTACACCCAGCAACTATCTTAGTTTCTCGGATGTTAGCAGAGAATATGTCAAGCTTTTATTCTAAAGAACATTCAGCATTTTCACCGACCTATTGGGTATCAGATATGAGATGTTTAACTATACTTTTTTTTCCCAGATCCAGCACTAAGATGTAACCTCAAAAGTTACAGTTCAGGATTGAACCAGGCTTAAATATCAACCTTGCTCTAATTGCACCAATCTTGCAAACATGTGGGTACGTGAGAGAGCTATAAAAAGAGTCCCAATAGGCTTCCTTCCAGTCAGCTGGCCAAATAAAATACAACATTAAATTTTTTTAAATGTTGTTGTAAAAAAATAAGATTTTTTTTTTTAAAAAGGAAAAAACCAAAACAGCTTTCAGGTGAAAAAGCATGCTGATGTTGGACATTTGTCTTCAAAACATTTTACTGACTACAGGGCTTGTGGTATTACTGTGGCTTCAAACAACCTGAAACCCAGAAGGCTTGTTGTGTGTTCCTCTAAAACAAAATTACTAAAAACCAAAAACACTAGCCCCCCACACACACCACAATAAAACCCACATGTACTCAAATATAAACTGAAAATTCCACATAGCAATACAGAATGTGATAATTACACTAGGAAACTTTTAAATTATATTTATGATTTTCAGGCTTTTTTTACAAAAAGCCTGAAAATCATAAATATAATTTAAAAGTTTCTTTTGCAAATACATTAGTCTCTCCTAGAGGGCCAGAGGCTCTCCAAGACCAGAAGAATAATCTTCTTCCTGCTATATCATGCTTTTGCCATGGTTTCAGAGATTTCTCAAGTAAAACAAACATTTACAATTTTCTTCTCTGTCTCAGTAATACACGGGCACTAAGAGCCTCAGGAGACAACAACAACAAAAAGTCACACATCAGTGTTTAATCTGAAATTGATGTTTAAGTTTTCTTGGCTGCTCTTGTATTTTTTCAGATACCAGGCACTTTCTGCAAGTTCTACTTCTGTAACACAGAGAGAGTGTACAGCAACCTCACTGTTCCCCCCCAAGTTTGATTTACAGCTTGCATACACAAAGGATTTCAGTTTTGTTTTTTGCTGTTATACAAATGGCAAAGTTGTTTATGTTACATTTTTACCCTTGAACTCTTTAACTAAGATTGAGGACCAGAATTTATCACATCAATTTGGAACAGTCCAGCATCAATCTTCTTCCCACTAGTGACAGCTTCATAAAGAACTGCTTGCTGCTCCTTCTTCACAGAAGCATGAAGCCAGCATTACTCTTCCATGCATCAGCTCTGTCTCTCCTCATGGACACAGAAGGTATGAGGAAAACTGTGTCCACCACTTTCATTTTTCACTTTCTTTTGTGATATTCTGATCTGTTCTTCTCTCCCTCCTGTCATTCATCCGAGCACATGCACCTGTCGATTTTGTCTGTAGCACTATGTCTTAGTACAGTCACCTTTGATTCAAACTGCGTAGAAACAATACAGGAACAAGAATGTACCACCTCAGTTCCAATCCCTTTCCACACCTTCCTTCCTGCAGCTGTAGTGAAACATGCATGTTCACTTTTGAGGGGTGGAAAGGATATTCCTATCTACTTGCAGATTACTTTTTTAAACTGTGTATTACTATGTTTAACTTGACACGACCTGTCAGAAGCTAGGGCACTGAAGGACACAGTCTGAAACACTCTCCCCTCCTTCCTTCATTTTGAGCTCCTACCTACCTTGGTCTGAAGGCCCACTGGCCCAGCTGGTCCGTCCTCTCCTATGCTCAGCTACTGCCCCTTGCAGACTGGCAGTTGGATTGTAGTTCCAGTGGGACTGGATGTCACGAGTCACTATCTCACTTTGTCTGGCTTTAAGACTGTCCTTTTATCCAGGGCAAGAAACAGGCATTCTGCTCAGCAAAAGGAAGAACTCCAAGAAAACAGCTTTCAATGTGCCATCCACATACGCAGATCATCATCGACAATTTCTTCCAAGGAATCCATTTAAGATTAATTAAAAAGAAAAAAAAAAAACCCACAAAAAAAAAAACCAAAACACAAAAACCTCACAACAAAAGCCCGAGACTTAATGAGCTTAAAGGCACCACTCAGACTACACTCAAGTAAAAGAAATCTTGGGGAGAAAAACGAGTGTCAGAAATCAGAAGAGACTGAAGAAATCTGTGCTCTGTATGTGAAACAAGTTCAAAATCAATTTTTAAAGTTACAGAAGTGCTGTTGGGATATGCTTTAAGTCACAGACCGTATCAATAGAAGGAAATGGTATCAGTACAAACTATTCCATTTTCTTGGAGGATTTCAATCACATCCTTTCAAAACACTGAATCTCAACCTGCCTTTGTTTACCTTGGAATGCCAAGGAAGTCCATAGAGAAAAAACAGAATCTCCTCCACAAATGAACAAAGCCAGACCATGGCCCCAGCTGTCACAACTTTTAAGCCATGAATCAATTCCATCATACTTGTGTATGACATCACTGATAAGACCTATAAACTCATAATAATCTAGTACGTGTTCAGGAACACAATCAAAATCTGATTTTAAAAAAAAGTATTGTTTCTGAAGCATTTGAACTTTTCTAGTATCCCAAGGCACTACAGATTGAGCTAACAGACAATTATCAATTCAGGGTTACTGTACCTTCTTCAAACTGTTTTCTGAACTTTAAAGACAAAGTCAAGTGAACAAGAGTGGCTGTGACTCAAAATTGATCAGTTTTTATTATCACTTTAATATCAACATCTCTGTATTTGTAAAAGCAAGTTAGGAGAAAATTTCTTGAATTGAGCCCTTCATTAGAAAGCCAGAGGCGTATCTACATTTATTCTGATACATACATTATTAGGATGTGTTTCTTCCCTCAAGGCTGGTCTCAAGAAATGACTACAGCCTCCTCACTAAGCTCTTATTCCATATTATTCTTTTTTATTCTTATTCTGTTTCACACTCTTGAAAATCATCTGGCCTCATCTGTTTCCTTCCAATAAAGCTTCCTCTAGCGCAGTAACTTGCTTTAAAAAGTAAATTCTCACATCCCTAGAAGCAAACCTGCTCCGCTTAACTCTGCAATACAAGACGTTTCTCTGCTGCTTTTGAACGCTGCCACACCACGAGTCCGCACCGTGGAAATGCTTGGAAGCCGTTCTCAGACGCTGCAGAACACGCTGAGGTGTTTCGCTCGGGGCTTTTTGGTTTGTTGTTTTTTTTTTTTCTCTTTCTTTCTTTCTTTCCCCTTGTTAAACCACAATGAAAAGACAACGTGCCAAAATCAAAGAAGTTTAAAAGTCCCTGTCTGACTTTCGCTAAAGTTTGGAGAAAACGCCACGGACCTGTCAAAGCCCGGGGAGGACAAGAGGGTCTCGCTGTCACTCCCGAGCCCGCGTTTTGGCCCTTTCTCAGGGACGTTCGCCCGTCTGTTTGGCTTGGCTGGGTGTCCTGCTGGAAGCCCGAACGCAGGGCAGCCAGCTCAACGCCTCAGGTTTAGGAGTGGGTTTTCTCTTTCCTTCTTTCCCCTCTGCCCCTTTTCAGCCAAAGGGAGGCAGAGCTCCAGCCCCGCCGCTCTCACGGAGGACAAACCCCACCGAGCTCGCCCCGATGTCTGCGACACCCCCGCGCCGGCACACACACACACGCAGAGCCGCCAGTGCGCCCCGGCAGCGGCGGGGAAGGAGGTGGGAACCGACCGACGGACGGAGGGGGACGG
>VXBZ01010472.1:0-62034 GCA_013399135.1 Heliornis fulica | reverse complement strand
GGGGCGGTCTGTGGGGGGGCCGCGGCCTCTACGGCGGACGGCTTCCTCTCCCGCCTTGTGTCTTTATCCCGGCGTGGGGCCACGCTGCTGAAGGAGCGACCGGTTGCCGGGCTGAGATACCTCAGTAGCTCTCTCCGGGTGAGGAAACTCGCCTCCTCCCCCTGCTCTCGGGTCGGGCCTGGCAGCGCAGCCCCCCCCCCAGCAGTGAAGGCGGAGGACGAGGCGGCATGACACGCCTGAGGTATAGTGTGGGGCTCCGCGCTGGAGAAAGGCGTGATGCTATGCGTCTGGCACTCGGGCGGCGGCGGCAGGTAGAGGTCTTCTCTCCCATCGCCGCCGCACGGGTGGCCAAAGGGCCCCCGTGACACTCACGAAGAGCTTCTGCATTGGGAGACAAGGCACATCGTTGTGAGGTTGGCCACCGTTGGCGCAAAGTGAGTTGTTTCTCCCAGGCAGAAAGGAGCTGCGACGCCAGGTGTGCGGCACGGCGGGACTGCCAATAGGAGTTGTGAACTGCAGCTGTGGCTTGCTCTAGGTATCAGCTGTCCAACATCAGGATCATGGAATCACGAGGTTGGAAAAGACCGTTAAGATCATCGAGTCCAACTGTACCTGTCCTCTCCTAAACCATATCCCTGAGCACCTCATATACCTGTCTGTTAAATACATCCAGGGATGTTGTTGCCATCTTGGATAGAGTGGCAGAGGGAAAAGTCCTTAGTACAAATTGTCTCTGTTCACTGGTGAACTGGCATAACTTTTTAGAGTAAAATGCTAGTTGCATCCTGATTCGTCATTTGATTGTCTTTGTGATCAATGTCTTTACGTTGGACTTGGAGTGCTTGAACATGGAGTTGAATTTCAGCTGTCACAACAGTGTATTAGACTTGGGTAGTGTAATTAATTCAGAGTCTCTAAAGGACTGAATAATATGCAGCTTAACTAAAATAAAATTTAAAAAAAACTATTATGGCTCTTACACTACTTAAATGTACTGTTCTTCACTGTCAGAACACCCCAGACACCTTGAAATCCTGGATATTTGTTGTTCTATTGAACTGTGGCCACAGCAGTAACTAGGTTTATTTTCAAAGGAGAAATGGAAAGTTAGAAACATTGGGTTGAAACCTTCCCCAGCAACAGTGATCACTTCCAGATGTGTGAGCAATCAAGTTAAGGCTTCTGTGCAATTACAAATCTTTCAAACTTGCATAATCTTTAGACCACTTCATTGAAAAAGTACATAGATGAATCAGTGACTTAGGAGCATGGGTTCACGTTTCTCAGAAACACTCAAACCACAGTAAATACAAAGCCTGATTGAGCAAAAGCCCGTATGTTGATTTCTGTGGGAGATAGGTGTGTACATCAAAGAGCACAATCAAAACTAAGTAAAGAACTCAGAAAGACAAACAGCAGTTTGTCCTGCTGCTTTATTACAGTGGACACTGTATGGTCTTGATTTTACTTCTTACCTAGGCTTCTGCTGTACATGCATTACTTTTCTGGAATAAGAAGTCAGCTATTTTCTGTTTCTTGTATTTCAAATGTGGTGTTGCACAACTGAGCAGACAGACTTTCTTGCTCTAATTGATGCTGTAGAGCATCCTACCCACTAAAATGAATGGGAACTCTAATGAATCTAAGATGTAAGGGATGGCAAAATCTGCCTCCAAGTAAAAATGGAAATGCCAACTGCGCTATTATAAAAAAAAAAAAAAAGGCCATGATATAAATGAAAGAACAACTGTGAGTCCTACCATTATGGTATATATGAATCTTTAAACCTCACAGCATTAAAATATTGGCAGCTTTTAATTGTTCTATATACAGAATCTTTTTCAAAAGATATTATTAGATGTGGAGAAAACAAATAGCTCACAGTACATATTCTCCCTTTCATCTTTGTCCAGAACTCCCACTGTTTTCTGTGCAGGAAAAAAGCAATACAATATGGTTCAATGTCTGTGAATGATAAAGTAAAAAGCATTCTGTTAATTTATTTCCAGATTAATCTGGTTTATATTATTTCATAAATGTTTGAGACTCTTCAAGTTTATTGTTTTATGCATGTGGTGCATAAACATTTGGGTATTGAAATATTACTTGAGCCTATTGAACAATTTCAAAAAATATACCCAAAAGATCCCTTTTTATAATAAACTGTGATGAGATACACAATATAGTTCTTATGGAAGTATACTTCTGTTGATAAATGGAAATCGCCTGAATACTTAAGACACCAAAGTTCAACAGCTGACTCGTCAGATGAAGAATCACAGAATGGTCTGGGTTGGAAGGGACCCCAAGGATCATCAAGTTCCAACCCCCCTGCCACAGGAAGGGATACCAACCTCCAGACCTGGATCTAGACAAGATTGCCCAGGGCCCTGCTTTAAACACATCAGAAAGGCTTTGAAATAGGGAGCCATACTCTGAATTCTGCAGCCATTATCAGCTTGTTAGTGTGATTACTAAAACAGAGTAAATTTAACCCCAGAGGATGATGCATGGTTGGTCTACCTTTAGTCTTGCCTACTTTCAGTGGAAAGGTGTGTCCTTAAAGATTGCAACATTTACTGAGCTGTTTAACTTATTCCTCCTCCTAAACACACCCAAGTGTCAGCATCCAGCTGATGTGGAAGTTACCTTAGTTGATAGTTTGTACTCTTTTTCTGGGCAAGTACCAGAGCTGCTAAGATACAGAGGCGTGGTTTCTGTGCTGCCACCTTTGCTATAGAGGCACAAACTTCTGTGAGAGTGGCAGAGCCCTTAGAAGCTGTAAAGCTGTATCCTCTTCAACTGCTGGTATTTGTAAGGGGTGGAACCACCTTGTCTCCTGCAGACATTACCTCTTCTGGGGGACATGGATCAAAACCAGGTGAGGTTGCACTTGAATAAATGAGAAATCTTCATGGTGTCCTATGGTGGTTTAACCCTGGCTGGAGGCCAAATGCACACCAAAACCAAAATCTCCATGGTCTGGACAGAGGAGACAAGATATATTGAAAGGCTTGTGGGTCAAGATAAGGACAAGGAGAGATCATTCAGCAATTAAAATCACAGGCAAAACAGACTCAACACAGAAAAAAATGCATTTAATTTATTACCCAATCAAAGTAGGATAATAAGAAATAAACCCTTCCTTCTTTCCAGGATCAACTTTTCCCCCAGTTTTTTTCCCTCCTCCCACTGAGCAGCACAGGGGGTAGGGAAGTTAGTTCATCACAAATTGTCCCTGCTGCTCCTTCCTCCTCAGAGGGAGGATGACTCATACTCTTCCCCTGCTCCAACGTGGGGTACCCCTAACTAGAGACAGTCCCTCTCCAACTTCTTCAACATGACTCCTTCCCATGGGGGTTTCACTTCTTCACAAACTGCCCCAGTGTGGCTTCCATAGGGTGCAGTCCTTCAGGAACAGACTGCTCTAGTGTTGTCTCCCATGGGGTCACATGTCCCACCAGCAAATCTGCTCTGGCATGGGATTCTCTTTCTACAAGTTGCAGGTCCTGCCCGGAACATGCTCCAGTGCAGGCTTCCCACCAGGTCACAGCATTCTTCAGGTGCCTTCATCTGTTCCACTGTGGGGTCCTCCACAGGCTGCAGGTACAATCTCTGCTCTCCATCATCNGGGGGGGGACGGACGACACGACAACTTGCTTCACCATGATCTTCTCCATGGGCTGCAGAGGAATCTCTCCTTTGGCACCTGGAGCACCTCCTCCCTCACTTCTTCCACCTTGGTGTCTGCAAAGTTTCTTACATCTTTTTACTCCCTTCTCTGGTGGCAAAAAGCGGCCACTCAGGGGTTTTATTCCTGCTTTAATATATTATCCCAGAGGTGCTATGACCATCTTTCATTGTCTTGGCCTCGGTCAGCAATAAATGGGTCATTCTTGGAGCCGGCTGGTATTAGTTCTGTTGGACCTGGGGGAAGCTTCTAGCAGCTTCTTGCAGAAGCCACCTCTGCAGCCCCATGACCCCACTACCAAAACCTTGCCATGCACACAAACCCCAAAACAGGTCCCTTTCTCAGATTCTTCTGGGAGGACAGGAACTCACAGAGTTCTATACAATCTTTTGAACTAGCATTGAGATTTCTGTTGTGAAGGTGCCCCAGGTTACTTTCTCTTGGTCAATTGCTTGAAAATGAACCAAAGAAAGAAATGGGGAAAGAGGTGGCTATTGGATCATCCAGTCAAGTTCCCTGCTAGTACAGACTTACTCCTGGTAGCTTATTAGCATTTTTCAAATTCTTTTAAAAATAGCTTAATGAAAAGAATTCCCACCACTTCCTCTGAAAAATTTGCAGAAGCTCTGCTCTTCACTGCCAACAAGATTTTCTGATATTCAGTCTTTACCCACCCTCTTTTTATTTACTCCTACTTGTTCCCATATGTATAAGCTCAAGTATTTCCTCCCCATCCTTAAGGTTTGCATTACTTAAGCATTTACTGGCTGGAGACATGCCTCCATCTACCTCTGATTTAACAAAACTAAACACATTAAGGTCTTTTAACCTTTCTCTATAAAACTGCTCTTCCAGATAATTCTTGCTGGTGTTCTTTAAATTGCCTCATTTGCCTCGACGTTATGATGAATTGCTCAGAAACGATGCATGCACCAGCACTGAGTCTGCTTGGGGAAAGTTGTCCTTTCAGAAATGTTTCAATAAGCCTGAGCTGCCAAAATGAGTTTGCATCACTTCAGTGCTTTGCATCACTTCAGTGCTTTGCATCACTCAGCTACGTTTTTGTGCACTCTAAACCCGAGTTTACCACTCTGTGAATCTGTGGTGTGTCTTTTACTTGCTGGGACTTCATAGTTCTGGTACTCGGCTGGACTTGTGTGCAACCCTGCAGTGAGGAAAAGTAGCTCAGGGCTCCCTCCTCTGCTTTGTTGTCCACGGCAGCTTCAGGTCATTGGAAGGCTTTGTTTCCAAACTTTTGTTTCTGGCATTGTGAAATTTGTGCATGAAGAAAACAGAGTAGATATGATATGTTGGGGTTTTAATATTCAATATTGTCTACAAGGTTTAGTTTTGGTGAGTCCTTGTTGATTTTTACTTAATGACTCTATCTTCTAGATAAACAGTGGCAAAATGCTGTGTCATTTGTTTTTCTTGTATTTTCTGTTCAGTTAGTCACTCATATGGTCATATACATAAATGAGAATCCAAGATATATCATACAATTTTTGCTAACCCATTGGTAAAAAATATCCTTTGTTTCTTTAAGAATTTTACATTTTATGAACTAAATGTAATGATCCAGAAAGGAGTTTCTCAGAGAAGAGGATGATCACCTGATCTGGCTCATCATTTATGATACACACTTGCCCAACGAGAACCAGCTTTCAGCTTTGCCATGACAAAACCCATGACACTCTGTGTGATTTTGGTTTACCAGTTTCCTCTACTAAAAGAGGCGATGCAGTATTTTGCTGGCAGTAGTGCCAGCTGTGGTATCACTAGTGGGAACTGTGATGTGAACTGCTGGTGTGGATGCATACCTGGAAAGTTGTGTGCAATAAGCGTTGGTCTCATTCATTTGACCACCACTTCACAGTATTTTCCCTACAGCTACATCAGTGTTACGCTATTGTCATATCGTAGCACCTCTCTCCTACCATGGTCCCAGGACCGGACAGAGTGGGCTGGTCTGAGCTGGAATGACCTAATTAGTTGTGTCTCACATAGAGGTTTAATATATAAAAGGTGAAGGTACCTAGTGGACGCTAGGAATGGGTGTTGTGTGGCTGTAGCACAGTGACACAAACTCTCCGTGCTGCGTCTTGGACTGCTGTTACTTGACCTAATGCAGTCAGTGTCCCTGTGCCCTATCCCCATGCATTGGGGCATAGTGAACTTGGGAGATACAGTGCAAAGGGCTCAATCCCACCAGAAGATCCAATGCAGTAGAAGACATCAACACCAGGTTGGGTCTGCACTGCCAGTGAAGGAAACTGCTCCCGTTCCTTCTCCGACCATGTTAGATGCCTTGCTGGTGTGCTCCAGACTTTCCGTATTCATTCCCCAAGGGTGAAGTACAGCCCAGTAGTATTGCCTCAATGCTTGGCAAGAATTTCTCTTGTAGTTGATAGGTATTTTGGTGTGACAGCAAGGTCTGTGACATTTATCTCCCCCCTGCTCCACGCTGATACAGCAACCCTCCAATTTTGTAACACAGGACTCCTCTGGTAGAAAAGCAAGACTGCTGGCATGGTATCATAGTGTAGTACCCACAGAATCATGCTAGATATTTGCTAATTTTGTTGTAAATTCTGTATGTTGATATTCCTGCTGGAAGAGGAGGCATCTAGTGCAAAAACACCCTTGACTCCAGAAGCAATTGACTGGTTCATTAGAAAGATGGAGAAAAGAGCTAAACACGCTGTTCAACCCAAAGATATGCAGATGACGTTCTTAAGTACCTAAAGCTTTTCAGAGTGCTGAAATTTTACTGTAAGTCTGTCCTTTCAGTTAATCAGGGTTCCACCAAAACAGTGATATACTGATGTCTTTTCTGATGAGCACATCCAACAACATTGCAGTGATGTGCCAGTGCCAAAGGGTATCCATGCCTGCCTGGTGAAAGGGTGCTTGTTAATACTTAGTCTGGCGACATGCGAGTGATTTTCAAGGCAACTGGAAAATGATCAGCATGCTTGATTGTTTATTTAGTTGTGTCTGTGCAGATTCAGAAGCCCAGTCAGAGACACCTCTATCTGAAATTCTAGGCCTGAGTTTATTCAGTCCCAGTTTAGCTGCCAATGCACATGGAACCCAGATATCCCCATGGCATAGAAGGGCATTTTGATAAGGTGCTGTTGATTTCAATTCACAAGTTGAACAGAGCAATAGATGATGAGCCAGAATGAAATCCTGATGGCAGAATATGATTAAATGTCTTAAAATTTGTAAGCAGCTTCATCTGCTTCTTTGTGCTTTATGTACTTGTGATGTCTTCTCCACCTTTTAAAAGTCTCTCTTCTGGAGCAGCTGGAGGAGCTGCTTCTGTTTGTCCTTCAGACAGTTCTAGATATTTTCTCTATCTTATCTGATGTTGCATCTGTTATGCAACATGATAGGAAGCATGAGTAGGCAGATGTCTGGGTTTTCCTGTCCTTTCAGGTAGCCAATGTTATCATTAGTAGTGGCATTCAGGGTACCGACTCTTGGGTGTACATTTCTTTTTTAGTCTTCTACTGTCTCTTTCATTTCTGTTCATATGTAGGATTGTATAAATGATGGCTCTTCTCTGATGTCATACTTCCCCTTTGCTGCTGTGGGTAAGCATCTCTTTCGGTTCTGCATGTTAAAATAGAAAAAAAAAAATAGATGTGACCAAAAGCTGGGGTAGACTCTCATGGTGCAGCTTTGTAGGTTTGGTAAGACCTTCTCTGCTTTTTGGTTTTTGTTTTTTTTTTTTTTCTTTTTGCTGTGGACTGATTGACATCACTGTAACATGTCTCCAGGTGCTTATTATCTCATCTCTCACACTGGGAAATAAAGACTCCCAAGAAGAAGAACAGAGGTATTTTGGGTTAAAGTTTAGCCCCCAAAGCCTATAGACTGCATAAGTATTGTTGGCAAGGTTCTTTTCCTTCAGTTTCTGTGTATAATTGTGACTTCCACAACTTCTATTAAAATGTGGTGGTCTGTCTTTTTGTGCTGTAGTCTCAGAAAAAGAGTGGGGTCTGCAGAGCTGAGGTATGGAGCTCATGAGTGGCGAGTCCTCCCTTTCACCCTTCAGAGGAGGTATCAGATCTGTCAGGGCAGAAAAAGAGAAGTGGCACCAGCTGAGTGGGACACGAGTAACACAGCTCCTGCAAGAGGCTTTAGTAGCAGCCTGGGGCTAAGCAGTCCTGCAAACAGGATATAGCTGGTGGTTCTGGAATTAGCTGCAGTTCCTAGTGCCAGCTCATCCTCACTGGGCTCAGCAGCAACCCTCACAGCAGGTTGGAGGGCCAAGGAAGCCTGAGCAGAGGCTCCTGAATAAGTAGTCAATTTTCTTGAAGTTTCTTTTTAATAAGAACCTGCTGCTCTTCTTCCAGGTAGTGCTCTCCCATGACACAAGAGCTGTAAGCCTTGCCCGTCCAAACTGAGGTACACGTACCTGGGCACACAATACAGTGGAATTTCATCTAAGAGAAAGAACGTGAGAGAATTGAGAACCCAGATAAGACAGCCATTTGGGAACTGATGTCCTTAATGGAATATTGAAAGAACTTAACCATACATCAGGGCTTAAGTCTACGTGGATGGGTGTGGACAGTTGCTTGTCTACTTTAAGCTACCGGGATGTGGGCCAGCTTTGATACAAAACTGAAACCGCAGTGGTGTGACACCAGGATCGCCTTTACCGCAACCGCTTTCTCTGCTGGACTTCGCAACACAGCTCCAAGCTTTTGTTTAATTCAGCTACCTGATATCCAGACTAGTCTGGCTCACACCCAGCTAGCTCAGACCACAAGCAGCTGCATCCACTGCTCTGCACGGACACTTCTGGTTAGTTCCAGTAGTCAGCTCTCACAAAGGCTTCTGCAGCAGGATGGATACTTGAGCAAGTTGGCAGGTGTTGCATGGTGGAAACAAACTGCTCTTGTGACAACAGCACTCTTAGTACGTAATTTTGTACTTCATAGTGTATAATCCCTTTTGGGTTGTTCAGGTAAAATGCAAAAAATGGCAATATATTGAAACCAGAGGAAAAAAAAAAGAAGATTAAAACCAGAGCAGCTCTAAACTGACGTATTTAGAATTCCTTTGAAATGAAATGCAGCTTTTCAGAGGCAAATGGGTTTGTTGTGGCTCCAAAACAAGCAGTAAACAACAACATCCAGACTTACTTGTGCGGAAATTATTTAGGTGGCAAATAGGGATGAGATGGTCATAGCGGGCTGAGCTGAATAACGTACATTTGCAAGTTCTTGAAAAACCCAAGAGGGAGTCCTGCGGAAAGTCTGTGGACTGACTACGAGTCAGCTTTATCCAGATAAGTTCTTCACAGGGGAATAAAAGATGAAACATCTGATCTTGGTTGCTGTGATAGAAAATTGGATAATAAACAGTCCTAATAATGTCTTAATCATAGCTTATACAGAACTTTCCCTCACCAACATTTCCCTGCTTCTCGTTGTGCCTTGACACAGTTTGATTGCATGAGTGTCTCAGGTGAACTCAGCTGCTCTTCCAGGAGGAGGCCTGACTCCTTGTAGGCCACCAAAGCAGAGGACATTTTAGGATGACAAAGACTAGAGGAGAAGCAGCCAAGGGGACTTCCTGGCTGAGGATTGTGCAGCCAGCCATCAGCTTGCTTTCATGGAAACACTAGTGACAGAAAACATCCCCAGAGAAATGTTTGGGCAAACAAACAGATGGATCTGGGGAGTCCAACTTCTCCGTTAAGCAACATCTGCTGGTGTTGGAAGAATTCAGAAAGCCACACCATGCTTAAAAATGAAATAAACAAATCTGCAGGAAGAAGAACAAACCAAGGTAACAAGTTAGCTGCCAAAGTACATACTTGCACTGATAACCTACATTTTAACAACAAAGCTTCATGAATATGTTGCATAGCAGCCATCATGCCAGATAGAGTGCAAAGATCACTCAGTATCATAACCAGGAGTCTGAGCCCAATGGGTGCTGGTCACGTCATGAATCTGCCAGTACTTATATCTTCATCCTGCTTGAAGCATGCTTATTTACCACCCTTCTAGTTTACCTGCACATCCCTTCTAAAATATGGGGAAGGAAAAACAGTTAAAAATACTGGTATGTGAAGCTTTCTTAGATTCTTGTTCAGTCCATAGGTCCCGTGATCCATTTAAAGCCAGAAAACTGAGATGCAAAATGGTTACATGGACAGAAAGGCAGGACGAGTGAGCACCAAGGTTTTGGACAATGTTGTCTCTATAGAAGAGATGAGAAACCATATTTTTGCAATTACTTTTCTTAATTAAAAAAAAAAAGTAGTGCTATAGTGATATCAAGACCAATCTGGACATGTTCCTATGTGATCTACTCTAGATGATCCTGCTCGGGCAGGGGGGTTGGACTTAGTGATCTTTTGAGGTCTCTTCCATCTCCTCATATTCTGTGATTCTGTGATATCCTGTGAAATTCTCAAACTTGTTACTACTTTTTGTCATAAATAAATAAATAAATGCCATTCATAAATGACAAAATGTTGGTAGCCTAGTGGCTGCCTGTATGGAAAACCGTGCAAGCTTCTAGAGCACAAGTGAAAACCGAGTTCTTTATAGTTTAACACTTCTTTCCTTTTTATGCTTCATATCTTTGAAACCAGCATCCTTTTTAGCTCTTCAAAATAGAGAGGCACCAGTTTGAATTTTGCAAACCTACCTATTTAAAAGGAGGGTGTTTAAACAGTCTTGGCAACTTTGTATTTCTAAATGCTAGTGTTCTGGTTTCTCTCTAAATAAAGCAAGCAGGATTTGCAGTTGAAAATTAAGTTTGTAAACTAAAAAAAAAAAAACATGGTTAGAAAAAATATATGGGAAAAAAAAGCACCAATTAAAAATATCTGTGTTAGTTGGACCATAATGCCTGCTGCACTTTTACTTTTACCAATGAAGTTGCTGTAGGAAGCAGAGAATCAGGACCAGGTACAGAAGTAACTTCTAGGTACTCCAGGAGGGCAGAGCCCTGTGAATCACACTAGCAAGCACAGATCCAGTCCTCTTACGTAAACACCATATGGGGCTGGCACTGGTCCTCCGTGCACCCTAGAGGAGTGCTGATGTGGCATTCCCCAAGAGCACATTTGCTTTGCTTAATTGTGGGCAGTTGTGCTCGGGCGCAGGAGGCCTAAATGCAAGCCTTTGTGTCTTCTGCTTGGGATGAGCAAAAATAGATGTGGGAAAAGCAAACTCTGAGCATGGCTGTGGGCTCCCAGTGCCGCCTCATACACCTTTTTAGGTCACTGCCCTCCCCAGAGATAGGATATTCTCCCTGCAGCACACCACTGTCACCCACGGAGGACTTAGCCCAGGGAGACCCAGGCCACGTCTCACTGTCTCTGCATCATGAGTGGGCTCTGGAGCCCCGTTGTTGGCATCTCCTCAGGTATCCCAGCAGTTTTCTGCTTCAGTGGAGTCTGCTGAGGAATCACCTCCTGTTTCACACCAATGTTTAACTTGCTGAATCAGGACTCCATGAACTGATTCAGGCGGGTGCCTGGTGACTAACGCCAGGCACTCTCTTCCTCCTAGGCAGCTGTAGCGCCTCAGTGCTCCCAAGCCCTGCTCAGCCAGCCAGCTACAGGACTGGAGACCAGAAGTGCTGCTTTCCTCACTGAACAAGCGGTGATAGATAAGGCCTTGTTTCAGGTGGCTAGGTTTTATTTCTACAATGGTGTCAATTTGTAGTCTGAGCTTTTTTCTTAAAAAAAAAACCACCAAACCAAACCTGTATAGTTATGTGACCATAAAGTATAAGCCCTGCACAAACAGGACTGATCTCAAAGAGAGTCTGGGTGAGGTGCTCTGAAACTCCTATTGTTGCTCTTCTCAGTCAGCTGGGATCAGATGTGGAATAAAGCAGATATCTTAGGAATACTTACAGCAGTGAAGACTTTATGATAGGCATAATTTGATCTACATAAAACTGTCTTCTCCCAGGTTGTTTTACCATTCACATCTAGAAGTGACTTAGAGAAGCACCGAGTAAGAGCTCTCTCCTGATTTCCATTTGCCTCTCCTTACCTATCAAACACAAAAAACCAAACCCAGCAATTTCCCACTAAGACAACTCTGCAGTGTCAGCTCCAGGCACTGTCTTCAGCTTTTCCCTATTTTGTTTAGCCAGAATTTGAAAGCGTTACCAGTTTGACCACTGCTGTGTTCTCCGTGGCTGCAAGAAGCCCACCAGTCCTGGTAGGCTCCAGCATGAGACTGCTCACTCAGATCTGGGGGACACCCCTCATTCTTCTTCGTTCTAAAATATTAGTGACATAAGATGGTTTCTTGTGCTGACCAGGCCCATCCCTTGTGTGCAGTTTGTCTCTTGAAGTCTTCAGGACAGAGGCCAGTGACATCCCCCAAAAGTTAAACCTTCTTAACTAATCTTCTAAAAAAGCTTTGGAGATCTTTTGGCCTGGGCTAGATCATCCTCCTGTGTGTTTCCTCGGATGTCTTCCGTTTTCACATCTTGAGTTAGGTAATTTGTCATCTCCTGAAATATCTCTGGCGTATGCATGAATATGAAAGGTACTTTGCAGAACTTGATGTAGTTTGTGCTCTGTCTTAGTTTGTCAGTGTCAATGTAATTGGATGACTCAGACTCATAGTCAAAACCAATAAGACATTGTGCTCTTGACTGCAGGAAAGTATGTCGCTATTCTGAACCAAATTTCTCATAGTTATTGAAAAGCTTTAACTCAGTTGTCGGGGGTGTTGTTGAGGGTTGTTTTGTTTTTTTTTTCTTTAGTCTCTGCAATATGGGAAGTTCAAGATTATGTAGATGCAGTCAGGCCATTTTCCATCACCCAGTGTAATTCCTCACAGTTATCTACTGTGACAATAATTAAAAAATAAGATGTAAAGGTATATTGTAGTATATCACTTGACACTACACCTAGTTGCATTACTTAAATCCCTGCAAAATTAAGAAAAATGGTTTGCTTTAGACCATAAGCTTCTATTCTTTGTCTTTTGTGAATGTTTCTTTAATTTCTAGACAAAGTGGGATGCTTTATACTTCTTTACCAAAACATGCTGACTTTTCTCCTTGGGATCTGGTAATGTCAATCACATCTTTTGTTCTTACTTAGAGATCAATTTTTGATGCCAGGTCAGTCCAGCATCCTGACAAGAAGAAAACCTGACAACACAGCTGTAGTTTCAAATACTCCAACACAGGTTCACTTGGGCATATTGTTGCACAATGACCTAGTTTAGAACTATCACGGGGAGTAATTAATTAATCTTTGTCACTCTGCACTCATTCTAGAAGCACCTGAAACCTGGAGAACTCCCTGAAGCCACGTCTCTTCCTGCCAGATTTCATGGAGGGTGTTATGTTCAGTTCTGCTCCAGAGCACATTTACAGTATCCCAGAACCCCTCCAGGGTCCCTGCATGAAGGCGCTTCTTGTTACAGCAGCAATAGAAACACTGGTCACACAACATAATCCCCTGAGTTTTTACACACACCAAATTTGACGGGAGATTAATTTCTTTTGGTGTCTGTATCAGCGGGTCATTAGTACCTCCCAGTGTTATTGTAGCAGTACGTTTTCTTCCCCTCCAGCTCCTGAGTGTTTTTCTTGGATCATCTTTTCACCAAATCACAACCCTTTTCAGCTGTTGGTTTCTGCAGAGAGCAGCAGGCGCCTGGGACAGCTCCTCACACATGTTGCTCTGGCTGCTGTGTGCTGACATCTCCGCAGCTCCTGTTATCTTAGAGAAGGCTTCCCTCCTTTTGGGCAACTACACCTCCTTTGGCCTTTGTCTCTACATCATCTGCAAATACCATCTGGTCTAGGGCCCCCTTAAGAAGCAGTTTCTTTCATCAGACCCGCGGGATGCCTGTGAATGCATTGCACTTGGGCCTCCTCCAACTCTTTAGTCACTTCACTAGAAATGATTCCTTGAAATGCTGCATCTGGTCTAAATGACTCACCCCGAGGCTGGGAATTCACAGCTGATACCTTTAAAAAAGCACCCTAAATTTCTGTCTCTGTGTTTAGAGCTGGTGCAGTAACCTGTTCGTGGGATTATCCGTGACATTGTCTTCCTTGGCTACCAGATTATGAGTTGCATTTGTGCAAACTCTTTTCAAAGTAAATGTTAATACAGGAGTTTCTGATGGCCTCCCCCTGGGCACAGTCTTCATGTATTGCTCATTCTAAATTCAACAGATTAAGTTCTGCCTTGCTTAAGCCATCCTCTGACCAGAAAGCAGAGGGAAACCCCCAGCAAAATCTTCCTCAGTGCAAATAACAGCCTCTCTGGAGGTTGTCCTATCACTGCTTTCTGGTTTGCTATTTATTTGGCATTTCCAAGGAGCCACGTTTCCCCTTTTTGACTTTCTGCACTTCAAGAAAACTTACATAAGTGTTTGCTTTGCAGGATGCACAGCCTGCACATTAAAATCATGGCAGAAAGCTTTGGCCTTGCAATCCAGCAGCACTGTTAAGATGCCTGCTTCCCTTCTGCCCTCAGAGAGTATAAGCTGAGTGACTGGGGAGTCCTCCTACTTAAGGCCAACAAAGAAGAAATGCTTTGTCTGTTTGGAGGCTATGGCCACGGGTACAGAGTACACAGAGGCTGCTACCAGGGAAAGGCAGTAATGTGCCCAACTCGGAGGGCAGCATTGCAAACCTGTACTGCCCCTGGCTCAGAGGCAGCAGTTACAGTGTACAACCGTGGAGGGTGTTATTAATTAAAAACAACACCATCTTTTGGAGGAGGTGTTCTCCGGCCTGATCATTTTAAACTACGTACTCCCTCATCAGGGACTGGGGCCCACAAGCTAGAGGCAACTGAAAGGTGATGGCTGAGTAAAGGCCACACACAGTTTTTGTGAAGAAGAAGGCCCAAGTCAAGTAGATGATGAGAGACTCGCAAGACAGAGTGAAAAAATAGTGACTCATACCTCTACCGGTTTGGCTTACGGTTGCTGTGTGGTCAGAAATTAGTAGGGTAATTTAAGGCACTGCTCCAGGTAGGTTACCAATATCTTTGCAATAAAACATGTGTTTTAGAGTTTGTCTCAAGTAAAATGGATGTTCTTATGAAGATTAACATTAGAATAATGTGTCCCTTGTTTTTTCATTCATCAAAGAAAAGAAAGGCCTAGAATAAATTCTTACTGTGGCAGTACAGTCTCATTTAGCTTTATAAGCTCTGTAATGTAGAATTACTTTCATACAGCTGACACCATAAACAGCATTACTTTATTATTTCTGTGGCTGAGTTGACATCAGTCCACATTTATTCATATTTTGAGAAGCATATTGATGGGTAAGGAAATTTTAGTTACCGAGCAAACTGATATTTTAGTTAATTTGATTAACGGTGTAGATCTACCACTGCAATTCTGTAATGCATTTAGGGCTAAAGTCCTTTCTGAGGCCCGTGGATTGTGATCTCAGATTTGAATGCAGCAGACAGAGCTTTTATTATTTTTTTCTATCTGTGAGAGAAACAGAGCTAGTAATTCTGGTAAAATAACAGCTGCTGAATGTTATTTGCATATGATCTACCAATTAAAGCACATGCCAACACCTGATAACTTAGTTGTTCGCTTGTACAGTCCTCATTGGATGGTTTCAGGTATTTGAATTCTTTCTCCTTCTCCCAGGGTATCAGGTAGCTCTGAACAGTGAGTGTGGTCCGATAGGCTCCATGCAGAAGGCTCTGCCTGTTTATTTTCCCTGAAAGGGAAGTTGCTTAGTAAGAATGGTCTGCTGGGCTCATGAACGGAAATGCTGCCCTCGCAGCCAGGACCCCTCTATCTGTGCCTGCCTCCTTCTAGGTGAAGCAAGGCCAGCTTTCTTAATTCCTTTCCATCATTTTGAGCATGAAAGGTATTGATCCCCCAGTGACAAAGATATCTGAGGTCTGCCCAGCCATCTGCTGTTCTGGGACTGCAATGCTGCACCTCCCGTCCCTGTGGCATGGCTCCAGGGCTCTCCTGGAGGGAGATGGTCCTTCGGCAGCCTCCAGCTCAGATCTCATCATACCTGGTAATCTGAGTGCCTTCCACTTACTTAGCACACTGTAAACTTTTACTTATCAGTAAAAGTTGCTGACAAAGGAGGAAACCAGAGGGGAAAAAAGACCTGAGTATAAAAGCACCTTTTTATTTAGGAATCAACAGATAAGTCTTAGACTGTTCTTCTTGCTCATTCTTCCAGCTACTGGACACTTCTGTAGATTACTATATAAAACCAATAAGCAGCTAAATGCTTCATGTTGTTGAGGAACTGACATATGTATGTTTGAGTTCTTCAATCTGTTCCATTGCTATGAAGCCAGGAATGAAGAGCAAAACCATCTTTATTTCTAAATGCTAAAAGAAATCACCGTTAAATAGAACTATTTGAAGTTGAGGAAAGGATACTAGATACAGTATGGACATGGGCTTTTTCTGGGTCTTCACATAGCCATGCTTTCTACTTGTCTTCCCCTGATGATTTTCCATATCTCCACCATCCCACTGCTCTTTGTGCTTCTTCTGACTAAGCTTTTAGGTGAAGCACTTGCTTGTTCCATCAAGTCAAGAAAAAGCCAGGAAATAAAAGTTACACCTCTTCAAATCTTGAGGGGTATTTCTAGGAGAATTTCTGGAGAGAAGTGTGCAGAAATGACACTAAAGACTTCTCCAGTAATGAGCATGTGGTTTTGTGCCTATGATACATGGATAATGACACGAATGCTACCTGTAGGTGATTATGTAGTTTATGGGATTCTACAGCATAACCCATACATTGGTGGAAATAATTATATCAGTAATTAAAGGCATGCATTACATCTAGGTCCTAGGATCAACAACTGTGGGAAACCACAGCTGATTCAGTACTGGTATTGGTAACCAGATTGTAAAAGAAGGAACTGTGAACTACAAATATTCCTTGGTAGCCACAGCGCCTTCGGCCGGCATTTCAGGACACTGCCGTAAGCAGTACTACTCTAAGAGACCCGTTTGAAACATTTGATAAAGTCACATGATTAATTACATTTTTGTCCAGCTTTTTGCAACAAATAAGGTACCTGGAGACAGTCACACCTTTCCTGTATGCAGCCAGGCCCCACGCAGAAGAGCTGCTTTCCGAGTGCTGCTTTGCTCTCTCTGAAACTTGAGATTGCATTGGCGAGACTGAATGTGTGGCAGGGCAGCTCAAATGGAAAAAGTGCACATTAATTCCAGACACTGGCTAAAAGTCCTAAACATGGGACATCCATCCCGACTTCTATGCAGACCGAACATTTCAGCGTCAGAGTCTCTGATGAAAATTATTTCCTTTGCTTTAGTTGAGCTATGGTTTAGGCTGCTACTTGTTTGGGAATCAGATTAGTGCTTGCAAAAGCCTGAATGCCTACATTTCTGAGGAGAACTCACCTCTCTCATTCCTGAGAAGAGAAAAATAAATCTGGAAGGACAACACACACACACACATGCAAATAATTAAAAGTTTATTGATTTATTTCAATATGGTCCTATGCAGCCTGCTCCGGGTGATCCTGCTCTGTCAGGAGGGCTGGACTAGATGATCTCCAGAGGTCCTTTCCAACCCCTACTGTTCTGCCATCTCGCTACCCTGTGATTCTGCGATTTAGCTAGCAACAGGCTCCCCATATGTAATAAGAGGTTTGAGCACAGTTTAAAAAAAACTTTGCAATTCTTGTGACAGGCCCAAATTTCCCGGAAACTGATGAAGACATCTTTCAGGTGTACGGTCCTGATAATGCTCATCATCAGATGATGGCCCTGATTTAGCTGTACCATTCAGACTTCCAGCTTTCTGAAAGTTTGTCGAGGTTGATTCCCAAATGTTTCTGTTCACTCAGTCAAGCAGGACGTAAACTATCCTCTGAAAACAGGGAAGCCGATCCCAACACTGCACACAGTTCACGCGCTCAGAGCCACATGAAAATGTGGCTTTGAACCACAGGAGAAAAGTCATGGCTCAAGGATGTATTACACATACGTGAGGACTACATGGATGACTTGACAGCTTACAGATGCTGAGGAGCACTGCATTTCAGGAAGGCCAAGGCTGTAGATCATTGCCTGGCACCTCTTCAGCTCTATAAACTGTGCTCTCTGGGATCGGGTTTCAGAAAGGAATGCTGTCACGGGAGATTTTACACCATGATTAAAACTGCTGACTTTCCAGCAGGATGATTAACTTCGGCACTTGCTTTATTTACTAGTGCAGCCCCTGGTTGTTGCACGGTGGAAGAGCAGGAGTAAATGCTCTGCCTTGGGAGCCTATGTGCGAGCAGAGGAAGCAACCACTCATCTTCCCAGCATCACAGTCTCTTCCAGAACAGTAGAATGAGGCCTCATCTGCAGTCCAGGAGCAATTGCAAGGAAAAAGCACAAAAAGGAATTGGAATTCACTGTCAGCTTTGACCCCAGCAGAAAAATTATCTATGGAGTAGAGTGTCCCAGGCTGCAATATATCTTCCTTTATGTTCTCCGTGCTGGGATCGAGGATCTGGACAGAGTCTATTTCAAACACAACAGCTGCAGGGAGGTTTCATGACCACACAGGTCTACTAGAGATGTGGTGCTCTGATGTCAGGAGATCGACTTGGGACAATTCTGACAAGATGTACCTTTTGCTGTGCAGCAACAAGACACTGGCCAGGGGTCAAACCTACACCAGCAATTGCACCAAAATAGTATTTTTGGTGAAATAGTTGGCAGTTATCACTCTGAACAATCAGGAATAGTTCAATGATGACAATATAACTCAAAAATACAGTAGTTCAGAATGAGAAGCCATGTAAGGATTGCTCGTGAGCTCGATTCGGTCATTGCCAATGCTCACAGGTTCTTTATGAGTGACAAGGTTTTATCTTGAACCTCCGCTTCCTGAGTCATGGAATTTTATGAGATTCTTTCCTCTTGTTCTCATCCTCTTATAGAATCACAGACTCATAGAATTTTAGGGGTTTAGAGGGACCTCTGGAAATCATCTAGTCCACCCCCCTGCTAGTGCAGCATCACCTAGAGGCTGCACGGGCTGGGTTTTTAACATCTTGAGAGGAGATTCCACAACCTCTCTGGGCAGCATGTTCCAGTGTTCTGTCACCCTCAGAGTGCAGAAGTTCTTCCTCATGTTGAGATGGAACTTCCTCTGTTCCAGTTTGCACCCATTCCCATCTGGTCCCACACTCTTAATCCGCCCTTTAGATATTTTAAAGTATAAGTGTTGCGAACCATCAAGGAAGTAATTGAAGCTGTAGGCTTCCTGAAGCCTAAAAAAAAAAGAGAAAGCAAACAAACCCACCTATATATCTACACCCACAGGTAGATATATCTATGGTATGGTTGCATGCATCCATGTGTGTGTATGTGTATGGAAGGAGGGAAGGAGAGTGAGAGACATAAACATTTCTTGACCTTTGTGAAGGCAGGGATTTCAGTTTTTGCAAGGCAGTCGCTGGCAGAGCCAGCCCTCTAAAAAGGTGCACGTTAGTTGGCCAGCAGCTGGTTTGGAGAGGACTCAGCACGCTGAGAGACAGGTTGTTTAGGAGACAGCACGCTTCTGGCTGCATCTTGCAAACACTTGGTCTGCTTGAGCAGCTTTTCACGTGGATGGAGGTGAATGTCAGCGAGGATCGAGAGCTACCCAGGCAGGAGCACAAGGGCTCTGTCTCTTCCAGCAGGAGATTCCAGCACCCTGATATTGCACTTCATTTTCTCACTCTTAGCAGTAGAGTTTGCATCATACCTTGTGATGTCAGAAGCTAAGGATCCAAAAATTACATTCTTCCTCATGAGTAAGCTTTAGCATGATCTGCAATGACTCACCAGGTTAAAGGGTTGTAAGGCCAAGCCATTTATGAAAATATGCATTTAAATATTGTCTGAGTTTTCCGAGAAGGAAATTTTGTATAAAAAGCATGAAGAGTTACATTCTGTAGATATTAAATATTTTTTTCAAGATCTGTAATTCCATATGCTGTAGATTTTATTTGTCTTTTTATTTTTCTATACACCAGAATAGTTTTTAAAGCAAAACAATCTGCTGTACCTAAACACTGGCAAATATTCTTACCATTCAGTATATTCAGACTTATTTAATTAACTTGTCAAGCTTGTTTTTTATCAAGCACTTTCTGTGGCTATGACAAATTGTATATTTGAGATCTGATTATTCATTAAATGTCTACTGTGAATTTCCAGCTCCCTCATGCTTAAAATACAGTGCATGTTTAATGGGATTAAGAACTAAAATATATTTCTTAATTTTATTTAATTTATGAGTTAAATTTTAAGGACACTACAGAACACATCAATTAACTCTACTGAGCTAATTAACTTTTACAATAATTTTTTTGACTACAGCACATATATTTTCAGTCCTAAAAGAAATGACTGGGCTGTTTATAACTGAGATTAACTTAAAAGTTTTGTTTTCATTTCAGTGGTAGGCACATTTTAATCCACTTTTGGAGAAAATAATGAAATGACTGTCTCCTCATTGCATTTATCAGAAAGATTCAGTAATGAAATGAAAACATTATTGTTTCCCACTGTTTCTTGAGTGCCACAGTAAGGTCTTGGGAAGCTTGCTGCAGGGCTTTGAAGATGCAAAGATCTCACTGCTGTGCTATAGTAAACTACAGAGGTTTTGCTCTCCCGTGGTAGGGGAACAAGGATGAGAGTTGAGGTTCTCGGTAGCTGCTGCTCAGGTCCCCCACCCTGTGAACAAGGATGGCTACAGCGTGGTTCCCACAGATTCCTATAGATCCCAGGTTCATGTTGCATGAAGAGCCATTGGTACACTGTTTTCATATGCCTGTTTCTCTGGTGAAAGTTATTTTACCCTTTTTGTCATGGAGATGATGTATCACCTTTTTTTTTCCTTTTTTTTTTTTCAATGAACTATTTTGTCTGTATGAATGACTTTAGTTTCTCCATTCATGTCTGTAAGAGAACTTTAAGCACAATCTTGGGTAAAATTTGCATGAGAAATTATTTGTAGCACGCTGCCAACCACCACTTTATTACACTTACAGGAAACCCCCTCTCGTCTCAACAAAGCAAAAATGTAAAAATAGGACTCTGCACTCTGTACAGAGCCTAATGTTATCGCTGTTAGCTTCAGCTGTGGTCCTGTCATTTATGGCAATTGCGCAGTCCATGCAGCACAGGTATTTACAGGCTGAGAATATGCAGAGAGAAACACAATGTTTATCAAAATGCCATTATAATAATAAGCGAGGATGAGGATGCAGTGTGAAAAACAAGTTTAAAGGATGACACAGTCTTCCAAGAGTTTTCCCGGTAGGTCTTTTAAGCTTTCTTAACCGGGAAGGAAAATAACCCCTGGAAAACTTGCCAAAGATTGCTTCTCCTTCACAAGTAACTTCAGAATCCAAATGAAAGACTTTTCCAAGAGATTTTTTTTTTCTGCTTCAGCTACAGCTGCTGGGCTGGGGAATGCATTCATTCAAGCAAGTCCTCCAGCTACTGTGAAGAAGACCTCACGAATTCCAAACTGAACTGAAAATCAACAAATCCTCATGTATTACTAGGCAAACATCTGTAAGGAAGATTAAGAATTCATGTCAATAAGTTAAATTTCTTGTAGCTTCTTTATCTGTGGTATCTGTGATGATACCTCACTCTCTCCCTCCATAACACATTCCTCCGTGGCATCCTCTTTTGCATGGAAGAAGCTCCCCAGGGTCACCTCATCTCCCTGTAATGTGTTTTCAAGTCCCTTTTCTGCCGTGGTGCTTGTAAGAAAACAGCTGCTGTTTAACAGCTTGAGGGAGGCTCTTGTGAAACAGGAGGAACGTTAAAAGCATAGGAAGCCGTGACACAGGCCTTTTACGCTTGACAGTCTCCCCCTCTCCAAAACGGGTACAGGGCTTGTTCTCTTAGAGTCTCATCTACAAAGGGTGATTCAAGTGCATCACGGAGCATTAAGAACCTGTGGGAGGTTGTTATAAACATTAATTAAATGTTTAAAGGTAATAATACGTACACCCAGCCCCAGTTAACTGAAGCAGGTGACACAAGCAGCTCTTTGGCTGGTGGCGGACTTTCTTTGCCGCTTGGCAAAAATAGCTGGAAAATAGTTTTTTCTGATTTGTAAAACTCACTTGTGCCACCGCCAGCTTTGGATAGTCACACAGACCCAGTTTCACAGTCTGAGATGGAAAGCCTGGTGGAAGCCATAGTAGGCAACAAGCCCCAACTGGCAATAAAATAATCCTTAAATGCTGGATGTTGCTCAGTGTTGGATTGAAGGGGCTGCATTTGAGGCGCTGTCTGGCATTCACAGCACTTAGGGTGAATTTTGGCATTCACTTACTTCCCCGTGCTGCCGTGAGATTAGCTTCACATTTGTAAAGTGGTTTGGCAAGACTAGGAGTTAAGTGTTATTTGGGAGCCCTTCACTCCTGCCTCCCACATTGCATCAATGCTCAGGGCTTGAGGAGGCTGCCCCTGCCATAGTCACTCTCCTGCCCATATTAACAGACAAAGCCACCCTTGTGGCTATGCTGGACTTTAATTACGGCTTAATTTGCTCTGCCTGTCTTTTTTAGTATGCAGCTGCCTGTATTTTGTTGCCTTCGATCGGTTCTGTGATTACACTTATATTGAGTGGGGTTATCTTTTGAGCAGCAGCGTACATCGGTGGGAATAAGAGAACATGTTAAACGTGGCAGAGCAGGATGGTTTTACGCTTGGTGTCCTGCCTCAGATGTTTTACTTACCTGGCTCTGCTTCTTTCAGAGACAGCAAGCATCCTTTCTCTCTCCATCTCTCTTCCTAAGCATCTATGCATTTTCCTGTCCTTGTGGAAAAGGCAACTGGGCAATGACCTAATTTGATGCAAATGAAAGGGATTTCCTAGCAATAGATGGTAATTTGCGCAGCGCTGCAGGTATGTGAAAGCACTGAATGGTAACCTGGGAGTACTGAGAGGGGAAGACCTCTGCTATAACACAGCTATAATCACCTTGCACATTCACTAATTGCTGAGAGCCAGAGCTCCTAAATGTCACTTTTTTTTTTAATATAAAAATCTATTAAATTGCTAAATCTTGTCCATTTTCTCTAGCTGTTTCTATCAGCCCTCATTACTGCTGCCCTCACCAGTGAGTCTCAGAAATGGGTGAAGCTCCTGCAGTCTCCCATTCCTCAAACTGATGGTGGTAGAGGACAAACTCTCTGTAAAGAATAAAGAGGAGTGAAGTGCTCATAACAATATAATGAAATGGGCTGTGGACCCAGCATTCCCTTTCAAAATTAAACCAGGAATAATCTTCCACACACAATGCCTCACCTCAGAGCAGGCTCCTGCATATCTTACAGCTGTTATTTCGTGTTGTGGGGATGCTGGCAGTCATTCCTGTTTACATTTTCACAGGTTTTTGGCAGACTGATCAACTAGACAGATTTTCAGGAGTAAATAATATGCATCATCTATCTGTAATAGGTTCTTCATTCTGGGATGTTAACCTCCTCTAAAGCTTTCTTTTATCACTCCTGTGTCTGATATGTTGAGTGTGCATAATTCAAAATAAGCAAAAGAGACGGCAGCAAAGAGCACACAAGTGAATTTTAGCTAGCATAAAAATATAATAGCATCTTCATAACAGTAGATGGGAAGGTTCTTCAGGTATTTGTAAATGAACCTACTACTACACTCTTAAAGTTTTGCCTGATAAGTATTTTTAAGGGGTTTAGTTTTCAGTATTAATTCCCGAGCTGTGTGTTATTACTTTAGTTTTACTGAGTATATGGAGATGAGAGAGATAGCGTAAGAATAAAAACACCAACGGAAGAAAAAGTAATTGAAAACATTCTTCACAGACACACTTCTACAGAAGTATAGCAAAAGAGAACAGGTAGGTCTATACCATTGTAATTAATTACTACTGAATTATTAATACATAATTCAATAAATAATTTTCAAAAAGGCTGCCACAGATGCGGCAATGAATAAATAAGAATATTCTACAGTTTCGTAGTCTAGCGCATTCTATTTTACTGTGCTTTGCAAATATTAACTGGAGACTGAATCTGACATCATCCTGAGTTGAATGTGTGTTTCATTCCATGGTAGTGAGAGGGACTGAGAAACACAGAGGGATTGGGTGGTCTGCATAGAAATGCCCTGATGCTCTTTCCATCCTATGTGATATCAACAACGAGCTGCAAAATACTGTCTGAATGCACCTGCATGTACATCACGCGTCTGTGCACTTTTATTCTGAACATTAGCACCAGCCAAGCCATACACCAGACCAAGTGTGTAATGTTATTTTTATATATGCAGAAGTATGTTTTTCTATTATATTTTAAAGTACAACTTGTTTATATATTTATCAGACATAACTGTGAGAAGGGAAAATGTGCAGTGAAAAAGATAACAATTACTCAGGTTTTGATGTCACTAATCAAAATCCAAATTACAATTGAATCACATCAAATTTATTTACATTTTATACATATATTTACACATATGTAAATGGAAGGCACAACAAAGAAACAAAGAATAGTTTCTTCCTACAAAGCAAAATAATCTTTAGCTTCAGGAAAAGTAAATCAGGTGTTCATGTAGAAAAATAGATGCTGAGCTTTATTTTGCATGTTTAGAAAAATCTGAATGCTATTTCTCTGAGGGAAGAAAGAACTTATGACTGAGTTAATCTTCAACCAGAAAAATAACACGCTCTGTTTCAGTACAAGTTTGGATTTTTTTTTTTGCATAGCTAGAATCAATGCTTGCACTCAGCAGTTGACACTCAAAAAGGTAAATTAAGAAAAGTGAAAGGCAACTTTCACATTCTATTACCAACTAAATTGCAAATTTGTTTGTTTATCACTACTACATATTGACAAGTTAAACATTTACACTTCTGTAGTGTGGACAAGCCACCGGAGTTTGACTCTAAAAGGAACAGGGTGTGAAACTGCAGTGGAGAAAGTCCACTCCAGGTTGTATTTTCAGACTAACTTAGTTTCATGTGTGGATTTAATTTCCTTTCTTTCTGAGAAGTGACTGAGAAAAGACCAACTGTATTTAGAAAGTTTTTACATATGTGCTGAAGGGATTCATGTATACACTTAGTGGAGCGTGTGCTGAGGACCCTCTTTGTTGTTACAAGAATATTTTACTGAATAATGAGCAACTGTTGGGAGTAAGAAATGAAGTGTGCCCTTTGCCGAGTCAGAGTTGTGAGGTACCTGAAGATGCTAATAAGCTGTGCTGACTTTAGGATTTGTCTCTCTGTTGAAAGCATTAGCCCTCCTCTGCCAGCTGCCTCAACCTCTTTCTTGCCCAGAAAATTCTGATGATACAGTTGTGTATTCCAAGTATGAATTCCTTCAGAGTGATGAAAATCACAGGCCAACCTAAACAAAAGCACATGTAGTATCAACATAAGCAAAAGAGAGGACTCCATTGGAGTAGTGAAAAATAATTCTATTTTACTTGCTATGTGTGCAGATCCATCAAAGTATGTGGGCTGCAGAAAGGGTGAAACGAGCTTCTGAGTCACCAGTCGTGAACCCTCAGTTCAATGTGTTTAACCAAGGCTAAAGACCACCCTGGCTTCCATTTTCCAGGATGCTGATATTATTTTCTAAAACTAGGTACTTTTTTGCAAGATTCTAGTGCTGCATGTTTATACCTTGTGTCCAAAAAATAGAACCAGGCCTGTTACGGTGGTGAGATTTGTTCTGCTTCTTCAAGTCTGCTCTGGGAAGACCCAAAAGGGGAGGGCTGGTGGAATTTCCAAGAGGACTCTTTTCCAAGAAGTTGAAAGAGGGAGAGCAAGGCTTCCTGTAGCAGCTCACTCAAAGAGCTCCTTGTTCGCTGTTGGAGGCAACGGCATTTTCTATGTTCACCATTGCCACTTGATGACAATATCAGATAAACAAAGCTACTCAAAAGTTGTGTACCTGTCACCATGTCCTTGTTTAAATAATTGTAAAAGTAAATGATTTAGCAAAATGAGTATGAACTCTCAGTGCCAACACCCTTTTCCTAGTTGGCTACACCTTAAACTGCTTTTGGTTCTGACTTTTATGACTGAACTCAAAACGTTCTTTGAGGATGAGAGCCTTTATTTTGATGGCACAGACCTCAAACCATAGACCCAGCGTGGAATCACAGCTTTATGTGAATATTCATTGCAAGGCTACTGCACAACAGATGTTTTAACTGCACCTGAAGCCAAGGCAGGTAGCTGCAGGAAAGGGAATCTGATGTGATTATGGTTTGCAAATGTCCTGGCCATACTGGGGATTACTGGGTGGCCCAGGCTTCTTGTTGAAGTGGATCTTTGGTACAGGATTCAGGGCTGTCAGGTGCAAAATGGTGGAAGCGCTTGCTACGGTGTTTTCTTAAGAACAGCAGAATAAAAAGCAAAATATACTAGCCCTCCATAGAAAAATAAACAGCTTCTGCAGTCTTTCAGGCAGACTCTCTCCTCCCTATTTTTCTCCTGAATAGTGCTTTGGATAATATTTGAGGAAGGGTGCAGAAAGGTAATGATAAATTTATTATAAACTTCTATGAGTTAAGAAACAGAACATAAAGTTATAAATTTTAAGGATGACTAACTGCTGAATCACAACTAAGACTTGTATTGGCAGGCTCTTTGAATCTCTATTCCAAGTGAAATTCCAAAATAAAAAGTCATTCCAAATAAAAAAAATAAACTTTGAGTTTTCCCATGGAGGGAGATTTTTGGATTTTTTTCCTGGACAGCATTGCGAATGACGTATTTGTTTGTCTTTTTCTTCAGGTCTTCAAAAAACCAATAGCTCTGGCTCTTGACCATGCTGTGTTGTAGGAAGCTCAAGAATGAGGAAACCAAAACCGCCTATTTCCTTAGATTTTTTGGACTGCTAAGAAGCCCAGCTCTTGGAGGTCCTGGAAGAACCTTCACATGAGCATCTGTTTTGGAACCTGGAGCCAGGTTATTGTGGGATAATTCATACGACGACACAGACAAATCACAAGGGCCCTGTCATTTAAATGCTCCAATTACTTTTTTCTGCAATAGCTTCTGCTCTTCTCCACATCCCACAATGCATTCCAGGGCTACTATGTTAATTGGAAGTATATTCCTGTGCATGAAGTGGACTTTAATTAGCACCTAAGGGGTACATTCTGGTGTCCTGACTCATATGGTATGGAGGTGTACCTCAGAGTCACTCCATGACAGCCTGTGGGACTGCTCATGAAGAAAGGTGCTTCCTGGCTCAGATGAGTGCTGACTGGGAAGCTCCAAGCCATCCAGATGGGACAAGAGGTTCCACTGACTCTCCAGCATGCAATGCTGTGGCCTGGGGCCCTGTAAAACAATAGTTACAGTAATGCTTCCAATTACTTCGCTTGACTAGTGAGTAATGTGAGCAGCTCCAGATTTCAAGTCTGTGAGCAATGTAGGAACACTGTAAAAATTGGGATTGCAAGCAGTCTTGTAGCAAATTAATAACTTTGACTATTACATGAGTCATCTGCAAAATGGGCCCTGAGTTATGAAGACACACACCAACTGTGGGGGGTATTATGGAAAATTAAAATTAATGTGACATAATACTCCTTCAATTACAATAAAAGTACTGCAGCTGGAAGTGATGGGGAAAGTGGGAGGGGCATAACTCCACTGATTAGCATAATAACATCCATACATCTGGTCTCAGCACCTCCTGCCAACCGTCCATCCAGACAGCCAGGAGCAGACATCTTGACTCCTGATCCGCGGGATGAAGCTGGCAGCCAGGGTGGAAGAAAACCAAAGGCACTGCTTAAAACAAAAAGCCTAGTTGGCAGGTTCCATGATCAGCATGCAATAAGTCTTTTTTGGTTTTGTTCTCAATGATACTAATCGCCTTTCAAAGCCCTTACAAAATGCACTTCCCTGGAGATAAAAAACACCCCCTCTGGCATCAGTTCTCTGTCTCTTTCCTTGTTCTAAACCCACATGTGCTCAAAACCCTCACCTGGAGGACCGTGGGCGTGGATGTCACTAAATGCAGCTTCTTTGGTGGTTACCACAGAATGATGTGTGTCATTGCCCTTTTCATGGACATCATAAGACAATCCCAGCAGGAGGAACCAGGGCCAAGTTATAAATCACCTGGGCAGCATCCCAATTGCACTTGGGGATCCTGCCCATAGTGACAGCTTGGGATTAAAATGTCAGCAAGTACTTCATGAAAGTTGTTATCTATGAATTCTTTTGTAACTCCATAGAGTATTTATGAAAATATGCTCTAAAGAGTTATTCAGACTTGAGAATTATTATCTTTATTGTGCTTGGACTGGAAAAATAATTACAATGCGCTGAGGTTACTGATCTCTTCTGAGTGAGCTCAGTGGTTGTCAGTTATTTTTAAATGCTTTAAAGTGAGGAGAGGGATGACTATTTTAATAGAGGTCCCACCTAAAATACTCTAAGCAACATTATGTCCATCACAAACATAATACAGAAACATGGAAAATAAAGGATGAAAAACATGTCTTATTTGTATTATTAATACATTTATTTTCCTGTGTTATCAATATGTGCAGCATTTTATCAACACCAAATCTACTTTATATTGTTAAAAGACAGTAAAATGTATTAAAATACAGCACTGTTAGGTTTAATGTCTCCTACAGAAACTGATATATAATTTGAAAGGACTATGTATTTGCCAATTAAGAGAAAGCTAATCCTTAAATATTCTTCCACAATTTGCAAATAATACACTAGATTATTTCTATATGAAATAACTATCCAGTTTACATCCTGCTGGGTAAAGAATTGTCATCTATGATATACTTCTTTGAGCCAAATGACCCTTAGCATGAATGAATGTGGTGTAATTCATTTATTGTTCCAAACACAGGTCTCAGTATAAACAGACTGGATACTTTCCAGATCAGTATTTATCATCTCTCAGTGACTGCTGTTGGACTGATACTGTAATTACAAATGGAAAAAAATCCTTTTTCCGCCTTTTAACTATCCACCTTCCAATCATATCTTCAGATTTAGAAGTCAGCTTTGAGAACTTTCCTTTTGACATATAACCCCTATAACCAATCCCATTGGCACATAATGTGACCTTTGCTTGGCTTCGGCTGTACATCCCTGTCTCCCCTCAGACAGGGCTGATGCAGACGTGAAGGGTGAGAGCACAGCAAACAGTGAGCTCTCTGCTGCCCAAGCGCAGACCACTGCCTCTGAAAACAGACTCCTGTCTCACTGAGAGACAGGAAGGTGCGTCAGCCTCAGCACAGGTTGAAGCCTGCTCGTGGGACCACGCCTGACCATCATTCACGTCATTTGTAAAGCTGGAGAGAGCGTGAACGTTTCCTGCTTGGCAGAGGTGCAAGCTGGTATGCTCAGCCTGGGCAGCCAGAGCATACATGGGGGCTGGGGAGATGTTGCCCATGTCTCCCCACTGGCTTGTCGAGGTGGGTAGGTGACCTGCTTTGGTCAATCATCCATTTCATAGATGACTGAAATCATATGAGGCAAATCCCTTTCTGTGGGCTAAGCAGCCAGCAGCATGTCAACTGCAATCCTTATCTCCAGTTTTGGTAACACCAAGATATGATGCTCCACATGGAAGAAAACAATGCTATTTAGTTTAAATCATTTTCTCAGGCTGATGCACTGCACTTTGCTGTAGGCTTACTGGCTGAGGAGCAGATGAGTCCAGACCAACTTTACCGAAAATGGGAAATGCTGCTTTCACATTTGTACACAGTAAAATACACAACCTGATCTAGACTGAAGCAGCTTACTGATGTAGCCTTTCAACTTGTACATTCACGTGTTGAATTCATTGTTATATACCTTGCAGTGTGGTAGTGGGGTATTTTGGGGCAGCTTCCATCCCTCTGTATTCCCCTTCTGTCCTGCTGTTCTTGGTTTCATCTGCACTTGCCTCCTGCTCACTCTCAGGCCTCCTCCACCTGCGGCAGCCATTACTTCAGGGCCTTAAACTTACTTTCCTCAGTTGATGCCTCTCTTACACCACCCTTGCTCTAGTTTGGCAGAAATGCAATAGTACTACAGTATCTCTTGCCTAGGCTTGATTAGAAGCATTAACATACCTACTTTGATTTGCTGCTGCTGCAGTGAGGTTCCTGTTCATGCCCAACATTCCCAGGTCCCATAGTCCTAGTCAGTGCAACAGCAAGTGAGTATTTCACTATAGAAGGCAGACAGCATAGCAGAAATGTATGTAACACCCTGGCAAACAAAATGCAATGACTGAATTCCTTGTGCGTGCATTGATGGCTGGATTTGAGTATGGATGGCAGGATCATGGCACAGCTAGATTACTATGGCTGTGGCGTTCCTCTAGATATTTATAAATAAACCAGCCTGGCTTTCATAAAGGCTGTTTTCATTATAAATTAATGTCCTTTGGGTTGGATTCAGACTCTAGACACTATCACAAAATTGCCTCCAACCTGGCTGGAATCCCAGAGACTCTGATGTATCTTGACAACTTTGTCATACGTGACCTCTGTCTATTCACAACAGGTGCTATGTTTTTTGGTAATGATCACTTCATTTGCACCTTTGCTGTTGCAATGGCTCAATGTCCAAGTGGAAATCAGTGATGAGTTGCATTCCTCAGGGATCAGTACTGGGACCAGTTTACATTTTTGTCAGAGACATTCACAGTGGGATCAAATGTTCCCTCAACATGTTTGCCAATGACATCAAGCTGTGTGGTGCCATCAACTTGCTGGAGGGTAGGAATGCCATCCAGAGGAACCCTGACAGGCTTGAGAGGTGGGTCCATGTTAACCGCATGAAGTTCAACAAGGCTAAGAGCAAAGTCCTACACATGGGTCAGGGCAACCCCAAGTACAGCTACAGGCTTGGCAGAGAATAGTTTGAGAGCAGCCCTGAGGAGAAGGACATGGGGAAGTTGATTGATGAAGAGCTCAACATGAGCTGGCAGTGCACACTTGCAGCTCAGACAGCCAACCATATTCTGGGCTATATCAAAACAAGTGTAATCAGCAGGTCAAGCGAGGTGATTCTGACCCTCTGCTCTTGCGAGATCTCATCTGGAGTGCTGTGTCCAGCTCTGAGGTTCCCAGTGTAAAAGGAACATGAAGTTATTGGAGTACAGAGTACAGAGGAGGCTCACAAAGATGATCAGGGTGCTGTAGCACCTCTCTTATGAAGACAGGTTGAGAGACTTGGGTTTGTTCAGCCTGGAGAAGAGAAGGCTCCAAGAGACCTTATAACAGTCTTCAAGTAGCTGAAGGGACCTACAGGAAAGCTGGAGAGGGACTGTGTATCAGGGAGTGCAGTGACAGGACAAGGGGTAATGGCTTTAGACTGAAAGAAGTGAGATTTAGGTTAGACATTATGAAGAAATTCTTCCCTGTGAGGGTGGTGAGGCCCTGGCACAGGCTGCCCAGAGAAGCTGTGGCTGCCTTTTCCCTGGCAGTGTCCAAGGCCAGGTTGTATGGGGCTTTGGGCACCTGGACTGGTGGAGGGTGTCCATGGCAGGTGGGTTGGAACTAGGTGAGCTTTGAGGGCCCTTCCAACCCAAACCAACCTGTGGTTCAGTGATACTATGTTTCTATGTTTATGAGAACCTGTTGGCTTCCATAAAACACCACATGGTTATCACTGTTGCTTCCTAGCATTAATGATAAGCCAAACCTTCCTCTACTGGAAGAAACGTCATTCTCCATCTTGCCTTAAAAGAATCAACATTTAGCTTTTTGTTATCCTTTTGTATTAGGCTTGCTAAATTATTTACTGTCTTTTAAATGTTTCTGCAGAACATTAGGTAGATTTTTGAACTCTTCTGGCACCCAAACAATCCAAGAATCTTCAGTATAAACTTAAGTCAGTTTGTTTATATGAGCCATGCCCCAAATGTGTCTCCACATTCACTGTTTGAAGCTAAAGCATATTTTAAGAATCATTTTACTTATCTTATTCCAAATGCTCCATTGAAAATTTCCCCTCCAATGCAAGTTAATTTACTCATTCATTCCTTCTTTTACTCCTCCTCTTTCTCCATTTACTCCTCTCCATCTTCTTCCATTTTATATCTTGCATTCAAGATTTTTTCATTCTGACTCCTAAGACCAGATGAACAGGCAGGGCATTATTGGTCACTTTGGCTCCTTATACATCAGCCCCTATCTTATATACACTCCAGCTTTGAGTCTGTCCCAAGTCCTCACTATTCTTACATTTTTTGTTGTGTTTCCTAAACTAGGATGGCTACCTTAGACTTCTTCATTTGCCTGTTATACCAGCATTGGAACGTCTCCTCTCCCCCCCCTCCACCCCACCTCCTTGCTTTCTCACTTTTGCTCTATATACTTCCAAGCCTCTTTACCTGTTCTGGCTTGCCTCATGTCTCACTAAACTATTTCTAGACTACCAGTGCCTACGATGTTCAGAGAACTTTCCAGGTCTTCCAGAGTGGATATGCACTGTGCTGGGGGTTCACAGCTCTCATGGTTTAATCCCAGTTGGTAACCAAGTACCATGCAGCTGCTCACTCACCCATTCACCCCTCAAGGGGATGGGGAGGAAAATGGAAAAAAAAAACCCTTTGTGGGTTAAGATAAGGAAAATTTAATAGGATAACTGAGGAAGAGAATAACAATGACAGTATTAACAATAACAACAATAACAACAATAATAATACAAGTGATTCACAAATGCAATTGCTCACCCCATGTGGAAGGAAAAAACAAACCAAATGCCCAGCCCATTTCTGAGCAGTGATCCTGCCCCTGGAAGCTTCCCCCGTTATATCCAGAGCCTGATGCTGTATGTTAGGGAATATCCCCTAGACAACCCTGGGTCAGCTGTCCTGGCTGTGCTCTCCCAGCTCCTTGTGCTCTTGGCAGGGTGTGAGAAGCTGGAATGTTCTTGGTTTGGTGTAGACACTGCAACTACCCAGCAACAACTAAAACATCGGTGTGTTATCAACATTATTCTCATACTAAATCCAAACCACAGCACTATACAGGCTATTAGACAGAAAATTAATGCTATCTCAGTTGAAACCAGGACAACAGCCCAAAGGACATTAGCAGGCTGATGTTAGTGGAATTAGGTGGGGACTTTATACTCATGTTAGCTACAGTCATCCTGTGGCATAAAAACAAAGATGGGAAGATGATAGAGATACCATGGTAATTGTGATGATTCCTCACTGCAATAAGAGACCAGTTCCCTTCTTTGCACTCCCGTTAAAAAGAACCCCCTGGTTTGAGGACAAAGAGTAAACAAAACTGTCTTCCAAAAGGGAAAGAAGCACATCACTGACTTGGGGGATACCAAGAGCTGTGAGACCCTCTCCTGTATTTGCTCAGGATGACAGGAAGCACTCCCATGCAGATTATTCTCATACGCCTCCTTTCAGTATATCTCTCCAGTATGAGCTCGCTGCCTGCTTGCCTTTGTACCTGTGCAAGCAAGTTACCTGGAAATAATTCACGTGAGGTAGGTAAGGCAACATCACTCCAGGGCAGTGAGGAATCAGCAGTATTTCTATCTTTCATCTTCTGTTCCAGAAGACACAAACACCGTGTGGGCATCAGGGAGTGGCAAACCTCGATGTGCAGTGCCTGTCTTAAACACAAAGGTCTTGGAGCACTGCTATCTTATTATTACTATTAATTAATATTAATCATTATTTATTTATTTACACTTTTATTAGGTTTCTGATCAACCTGTTATGCACTGGTCTAAATAGCATCAGTTCTTCAGTGATAAGCTCAGCTTCATTAGCACCTGGTCATGTGACATGTGGTAGCTGCAAAACAGAAATCTGCAGGGATGGAGAAGTTTCTGGTTATTCCTGTCATTTTGAAAGCACTTCCAGTTAAGTAGAGATCCAAAGAAAAGTCAAAAGAAGAGAGGGGAAAAAAAAAGCCACAGAATGGTTTGTGCATCTTTAGTAATGAACCATCTTGCAAGACTGCATGTGGCAGACTTTGGAAGAAGAAGAGGATGACTGTGTAGAGAAGACACGCACAACTCAAGGAACATGGGTGGGCTGATGAAGACAACCAGTTGCTGGCTTCTGTTTGAAAACACAACTCTCTTTCCTCAATTCCTGATTTTTAAACATGGGCACTAGACATTCACAAGAGATTATATTATCCTATGGCTAACAGTTTAGCCCTACAGATGTTGCAATTTGGTTAGGCCTATGTGCAACGACATGAGCCTCCTACTCCCATGCCTTCCTCCTCCAATCCAGTGCTTCCACAGCATGGGACTCACAGTTTATCTAGTGCATCTGATTTGTTAGACAGATTGTGAGGCAAGAGGTATGAAGCCTCCATATAAGTCACTTCCAGCATGCTAGTCCAGCCATTCTCCATTTTCTTATTATGAGTATCCATGTCCATGTCTTCAGTGCAAGATCCCACTTCTACAACTTGAATTCTTGCTTCTCCTTGACATCACACACCAGTAATACACCCTGTAGCTCCCCTCCTGTCTCCAGCTTTTCCCCCTAAAGTTTTAGCTTATCCCCATTTGCCCTTTCCCATGCCTCCCTTCATCCTCCACTCTCCCACTACCCAGTGCCTGTTTTTTCATTTCATGCCTACAATGTCCTCACCCAAAATTGCAATGACTTCTTTCTAAGTTCACATTCAACACACTAAGGTGCCCGTGGGCTCTCAGTCAGTCACAGGCTGTAGGCTACACAGTTCTGGCATGTAGAACTTAAGGAACATCTTAAAAAACTGAAGGAACATTTTAAGGAATGTCTATAAACTTAACATACTTCTCTTTGGGTAAATGTAAAAAGAAGAGTGCAATGCAATATAGATGCCTGTTCTACATCCAGCTTTTCTGCCCAACGCTGTGTTCTGCCACATTTGCCTGTTTTCTAGGCAGGAACAGCTGAAATGCCATACTGATGTCACTATACCACTGCTGGTACCAGGGTCAGCCCTTCTATGGCCAGCTCATTTACCTCTGACCTTTACAGACATACCATACTAAATCCTATTTCAGGAAGCAAGGTACACATGAAAGGAGTGTTTAAAATATTTCATTTCTTTGACTTTTCATAGTCTTTCAGTGTTGATAAACTGGTTTTTAGGTGTATGCATTTTCTTTAGACAACCACTGTAATCAGTGTCTAGTAAGAAGAATATTAACTCGCCTTCAGTCCAGTTTGATTTCAGGTTTTTTCCTTACCCTTTGCAACTGGTTCCTGTCTCTCTTTGAAATGGAGTCAACAGGAAGCATAACACGGAAGGGCAGGATGTGTGACAGTGTTAAATTTCCTGGAGAAGCTCCATTCTTTGTAATATCATAGCCATAAGCATCAGTGCCATAAGTGTCCTTACCTACCGATCCAACATATCACTGTAGAGATTGTGTCTTCCTTAACTGAATAGCAGTTAGGTTAGATACACCATGTACAATGCTTTGCATGAATAAAAAAAACTTGCAAATTTATGCTAATTGTGGCTTTAATTATCCAAGAAAAGAAGGGTAAATGCTAAAGAGTTTGGAGGTTTTGGTTTTGTTTGGTTGTTTTTTTTCCTTAAATGGGTAGAAAAAGGATTACAAAACCCAAGCAAACAGTTCCATGCTATTAGGACCAATACAGAAGAAATGCTGACAAAGTTGATTTTTAGCCGTAAAAAATTTGAGCAAATATATTTATTGATAGGTAAAATATTCTAGTCAGGACAAAGTCATGCTTGATACTTCAATCTCAGGCCAGTGTTACAATACATTCTGTAACGAATGACATAATAATGTGCTTTCCAGACATCAATATCACTTTGTTATTCAGCCTAAAGGTCAGATGACAGAACGGGTCAGGATTTATTTTTATCATCCCTGTATCAGGACTGAATTCCCACTTCCCAGTTACTTACATCCCCGCCTCCTTTATTACTCAGCCTTGCCTCATTCAGCAGGCAGCATCTGGAGAATACATCCCTCATTTTCCTCACAAGGCAGGGTGGGCAGTGGCGGAGGCAGGGCTTCCATGTGAACTGGGAACAATGTTTAGTCGATACACAGAGACCATCTTGTTTCCCTCAGAACTTTACCTAAGAAAAGACAATCGATTGATCACAAACCCTGTGGGAGCCACAAGTAGCTTTACATTTGCCAACCTTTGCCCCTGGGCTTGTCAGGCAGTTGTACAAATGCTGCAATTCAAAGCATTGTAAGGAATGCTTTCTTGCAACATTTTCTGTTCAGCATTGCCAAGCCTAGAGTGAAGGTTTCTGGCACTACAAAGCTACAGACACATATAACTTTTTATTTTTATTTTTTAAACTCGTAATTACTGCATTTTCAGATGTTAAGGCATGGGGATGGATGGGTGTGTTGTATGTAGTGCAAACAAAAGCTATCCGAGTAAGGCATTTTTGGTGTTTGATAAAAAACTTCTGTTGCTGGAAGCAGCAAAACAAATCAGGAGATTGACTAGATTGATTTTTGGCTATCTACTTATCAACCCATTGCAATTGCTCTTGAGAAATTTTCAAAGCCCACCCCTCCCAAAATACGGGAGCTTGTGCTGTGGCAGTCACGGTGTCTGAAAGGATCTGAAGAATATTCAGTACTATTTTTAATGATATAATGGGAAAGTGTTTCATGCCCAAGAAATACATGCCTTTTCTATACCTCAGGGGAACAATTGTGCAATCCCAAATGGCTTGCCATGCCCCAGCTTGTCTTTAAGCCCTTGTTCCCAACTGTACCAGAAGCTGGAGCTCCAGAAAGCCATGTTCCTATCCCAACTGCTAGCCTTATTAGGAACTTTTCTTTGCAATCTGTTTGCCGAGATACCTCAGAGAGCTGAAGGACATGCTTTGGTGTGCCACGGGACGGCCCTGTCTGTGCCTGAGGGTGCGTATTTCCACCAGAACATCAATCAGTTGTTATGACTGATCAGACGATCCTATAAAGCAAATGATCTTTTATTATTTTGTGAAAAAACAAAGCAAACCAGAGAAAGTGCAGAGCTCAGCACTGTTTTGGAGATGGAAACTGTGCTCATGAACATTTACAGTCCAAATATTGCACATATGGACCTGCTTTTCTGGCTATCTGACATCAACAGGAGCATTTAATATAGAGCTCAGGTTCATGACACATTTTCTGTGTGTTTTACTACACTAATTTTTAGTTGGGCTTCTCCAGGACATGGGCAGTCCTCTGGCAGCATGTATCGTTCCTCTGATTTAAACAAAGAACACGTGGCTGCTCTTAATACAAGTATTGTCAGTGACTTGGTCTAAATTAAGAATTAACAGGACTGGAAGACTTGGACGCATGATACAGAGATTTCTGTGACTCTCCAAGTTGGCCCTTGTATCTTCGGCTGCCAAAGAAACGTATGTGCGTCGTCGCTGTGGCGCCTGCTGGCAAGGACCCTACTCCACACGCAGTTCCCGCCTGCGCAGAAGCCCCCTCATCTCCCCGCGCCCGGGCTGCTTGCCGCCCTTGGGCTGCTCTGCCCTCTCTCTTTTCCTCCTCCGCCTCCACCGCTTCTCTGGTGGGGCGCGGCAGGAAAGGGGCGTTGTGAGGCCGTGCCGTAGCAACCGGGCTGTCTCCANGAAGGCTGCTGGGCCCTGGGGCTGGCGGGCAGGCTCGGGCGGTGTGACGCGGGCTCCTTCACCCTAGGGGCCTCGGTTTCTCGTCCCCGCCCGTTTCCATGCCGTGTATCTGGGGACACTCCGGTTACTTCAGGCGGCGGCTGCGAGGATGGCTTGCGAGAGCAGAGCGAGGCTACCGCTTGCCAACGCCGGCGAGTGACACCTTGCCCTGGGTGGCCTCGGCGGTGGGTCAGGCCTTATCCTGCGCTGCCCCTCTTCTCTGGCCCTGTGGTTTTGCAACGGCACCCTCGGCCCTGTTCTGCAGGAGGCAGCTGCCCACCCCTGCCCTCTACGCACCTTTCACCGGGGTTTGGCGCTCTGGGGACATGGGGCGGCTTCTCAGGCAGCAAGGCACGTGGGCTCTCCCACGGTGTTCCCATGTGTTGGGCCAGGCTGGTCACACGGCCACGGCAAACACGGTGCATCCGTAAAAACGTGTGGGGGTGAAGGCTTGACCAGATCTGTTTGCACTGGCCAGAGCGGAAGGGTTAGAGGTGCCCAGCTGAACTCTCATTCACCTTTTGAAAATAACCTGTTTTGATCCAGACTTTGGGCTGAAGGTTATCCTGGCTGTCACTGGTTTTGAACTCACTGGCCTTTGTAGGACTTGAGGTAAACCTGCCGTATCCATCAGAAGTTGCTTGTCTCCTTTGAAATGCTCCTTTTCATACGGAGCCAGCACTCCACGACCAGGTGCTGTCCAAGCAGCTGGAGCTGGTGCTGGAGGCCAACGCAAGGGAAAACCTGTCACCTCACCCCTGAGCATCTAGAAAATGAGATGGGATTCATTCTTGGATGGGGGCTGCTGCTGGAAACATGTCTTGGTTATTACCGTGGCACTATTTCTGGAGGCTGAGAGAGATACGGTGCAACTGGCAGATGATTATGGGCATTGTCCATTGTGGCTGCTCTGTGGCAAAGGCTCTTTCTTACTGTGCTGACAACAAGTCAGAAATAATAACCCTAAGTCTTAGGGTTATTATTTCACTCCATTTTTGCTTTTCCCATAGGAAAAGCTGCTGTCTAGCATTTGGCCAGTTAGTGATTCATAAATATCCCTCATTCATTCATCTTCTTTATTAAAATAACCAAGTAAATAGCAAAACACAACGTCTCAAAGCCATACACTCAGCCAATATATGCTACCTTGCTTTGTCTAGCATTTTGTTTTCTATTCAAATGTTGTGTCTTATTCACAGTTGGGCCTTACACCACATAGACTTATATGTATGCACAAATAATTATTTTTCTTTGTGAATCATCTTGAGGTCTTACAAGCAAAGTTATGAATCTCTTCACAAAATTGCATCTCAGATACTCCCAGGTTTACTCATAAACTGGACTATAGCAAAAGTAAGGTATAAAGCAAAGCAATAATGGAATATAATGCAACTGGTTGACAGCAGGTCAACAAAACACCGCGCTCATTTTACTAATATATCTGCATGGAAACATCCACATTGGCTCTTTTCAATGGTAGTTTAGAGGGAAGGGAAATCATATTAGAAACTTCCCACTTTCCCATCTCTGGGTAGAGGGCTCCCTGAGAAATATGGCAAATCAGCCTTTCTTGACATGGGGAGTAGCTATCTTTTTTTAATTTATAATATTATTTTCCTTGAGTAAAATGTCAGTCTTGACTTTCTGCAGTTTATTATTGCCTGGGCCTCTAGAGCTGGTCTTCAGTTCATACTGACCCGTGCATGGCGATATTTTAATTTCTTTAAAACATCACAATTCCTCAGGTTTTAAGAAGAAATCAATTGGATCCAACCAAGAGATATGTCATGAATGGCAATCCATGTAAGAGACTCGCCTGGAGTGACTGTGAGTATTTCAGGACTATTTCTGCATAGATTCCATGTTTTCCTGAATACCTTCCAGTTTCTTTTGCAGCACTGAGGTGGCAATGCTGCTAGTGGGATACCACCCATTCTGAAGCTGTGCAAGTCTCACCTGCACTGTCTATGGGTTGCTGTGCTGGCCTTTCTGGGTTTTCAGAGGAGGAAACTTGGAAGGACTGTTCAAGTGACTGTAAACAGTGCCTCACTAAATACAAAGCTCAGACAGCTGCAAACATTCACCTATCTGTAGAGTTATCATCTGTCACTGCTGGATCATAAGATGTCAGCCTCTACAGGAATGCTAGCCCAGCACCCAACTTATAGGACTGATGTCTGTGAAAGAACTGATACCTGTCAGCACCATATAGAAGGCTTCTGTAACTTAAAGATGATTTCTGAAGATACAGTCTCATTCCCTTTATGTATTAACTGAGGAACAGTCTATATAATGAACAAGGTCATTAAGTTAAGCAGGTCGGTTGTTGTAACATTGATCTTAGCAGAGTCTTCTGATCATATTATGATTGATGCTCTGGTAGGGGGGTTGGTCTGGATGATCTTTCAAGGTCCCTTCCAACCCCTAACATTCTGTGACTCTGTGTGATTCATTCATTGATTTAGAGCAGTGATGAGGATAAGGACTTGAGGGGTTTGGTTGATGAAAAGCTCAACATGAGCTGGCAGTGCACGCTTGCAGCCCAGAAAGCCAACCATGTCCTGGGCTACATCAAAACCAGTGTGACCAGCAGGTCAAGTGAGGTGATTCTGACCCTCTATACTGCTCTGGTGACACCTTGTCTGGAGTGCTGTGTCCAGCTCTACAGTCCATGGTACAGGAAATACATGGAACTATTGGAGTGTGCTCAGGGGATGGCCACAGAGATGATCAGGGGGCTGGAGCACCTCTCTTATGAAGACAGGCTGAGAGAGTTGGGTTTGTTCAGCCTGGAGAAGAGAAGGCTCCAAGAGACCTTATAACAGTCTTCAAGTAACTGAAGGGACCTACAGGAAAGCTGGAGAGGGACTGTTTATCAGGGAGTGTAGTAATAGGACAAAGGGCTTTAAGTTGAAAAAGGAGATTTAGGTTAGACATGAAGAAATTCTTCCCTGTGAGGGTGGTGAGGCCCTGGCACAGGCTGCCCAGAGAAGCTGTGGCTGCCCACTCCCTGGCAGTGTCCAAGGCCAGGTTGGATGGGGCTTTGGGCAGCCTGGTCTAGTGGGGGTGTCCATGGCCCATGGTAGGGGGTTGGAACTAGGTGAGCTTTGAGGTCCCTTCCAACCAAAACTATTACATGAATCTAGGATTCTATTACATACTAGATTGAGGGTTATTTTTTAGAGGCTCAAGACAGAAGTACCCTTCTATGTATTTTGAACCAGTTTGATCCATGCAGTACATTTGCTGCCAGCTTACAGTGTATTGGCAGTGAATGACTGGGATACTCAAGGTAATTTTGATGCTGAGGAGAAAGGATAGAAATACCAAAAGTCTACAGAAAATAAGTTTAGATACAGAAAGGATATTTCATCAACTAGAGCCTGTTTAGCTCATGCAGATTATTTTGGGAATGAACAGGAAATACCAAAGTCCTCCCGGAACCTCTGTGCTGAGGAACAGAGGCATTACTGTTGTCTTTGCTTTTGTTTTTGCCTCAACCGCTCTAGGCTCTGGGCTGTCTCTGCTGCCAGTTTCAAGTGGAGGTACACCAGCCAACTATACTTTGTTGCTGAGATGTTTCATTGTTCTGTAGAATTTCAAATTTAACTGGACCTTTGTGTTCATGATATCCTATGCATGCACCTGATCCACCACAGCCTGAAGCAAATACTGCCAGAACCGTCACTTATAGTTGAGGTGAATAGTGTAGGGAGACGGAATTTTACCAGCCTTGCAGTAAAGTCAAGATTTGCTGCTATTTCTTATGATAGAAGTTCAACATAAAACTTTTAAGAAATCCTTGTTTATTGTATAATGCTTCTAACCTGTACTTAGTAACGGTCTGACAATCTTTGAATGCCTATTATGAGTTCTGATTCCCAAGATTTAGGAGACATGTCTTAGGAGCTGGAAGAATTACTATCTGGCAGACCAGACTTATCTTTGGGGCTTGGATTTCAGCATACAAGAGACGTTTTCCTTTAATAAATTGGAGGTGAAGGTAAATGTATATAAATGAATAAAAATATATAACAGTAGGTGGATGTGTAGGACAGAGAGCAGCTTTCCGTTGTTCAGTATGACAAAAGGGAACGAGAGACGAACTCTATGTGCACAGTGTACCACAGAATACATGTAAAGAAAGGAGACAATTCCACTGAATCCTTTGGTTAAAGTGTAATGTTGTGTTTTCCTCGTGTCTCTTTACAACAGATGCCTCTGATTCAAAGCACAGACAAGATCCCAAAGATTCCCATGAGGCCCACAAGAAGAAATCAGTGGAGAAGGAAGGGATACTGGCAGTTAGTCAGTGGGACAAGGATGTACAGCCCCTCATTTCATCTTCTGAATGGCTTCAGCTTCATGGACTCAAAAGAAACAAATTGTCCCTATCCCAGATTTTGTCACAGATTGGATTCAAGCACAGGAAAGGTATAAGACAAATCAATAACAGAATAATTAAAAAATCCCTGACTTTGAATAGCCTATAGTGTCATGCTCATTTTGCACCCCAGTGTACACAGAGAAATTTTTCACATTGTCTCTCATGATAATGGCATAAAGAGAAGCAGTATCGATAGTTTCTGACTTTTGCAGTTCAGAGAACTGTGGAACTGCATCATTGTTTGATCTGAGAAGGATTTAGGATCTCAGAAGGGCTTTCCTTACTCAGCTGTACTGTTGCTTTACCTTAGACTCCAGTTCAGAACCTCTCTGATTTACCTACAGATCATAATCATCATAAGATTTCTGTCCATTTTTTAGATGGCAAATATAATGCACACTCTGCCATAATCCGTGATCTACTGGCAGGGCCAGACAACCTGCATCGGAATAGTATTTTCAGGGATCCAGCTTTAAGCAAACAGCTAAGTTTTATTAGAATTCAAGCTGCTTTTCATGTAAAGTAAGGGTATGGAGAAATGTTCCTTTGCAGTTATCTGACAGCTGGAGGGGAAAAGTTTGCTAATAATTATTAATCACTGTCACAATAATGCTTTGCAGAGCATGGTAAGATACTCATTTATTTGAAGAGCTTCCTGACAAAGAAGTAGGAATTTTCATGTATTGCAATTGTTCTAGGCTGTATAATTTAAGATTTTGGCTGTCTCATGTCCATGGGGCATTCAAAGATCAACAGTACAGATTCTGAAATCCTGTATGCTGTGGATGAAAACAAAGCTGTTCAGCACTGTTGATGTTACAGAGTAATTTTAGGAGCAGAATGTGCTAGTTTAGCAGGGCAGCATGTTGTACAGAAGAGCTGCTTTGTGACGTTAAATATTCCCACCCCTAATGTTTTCCTATCAGCAGAGATCCTGTAGAAGATTTCTAGCTACAAAAAGAGCAGAGTGCAACTTTTTCCTTAGTTGCACCCACTTCTCCACCCATTTAGTTGTGTAAGAGGACAGCATTATCTGTACCAGATTTTGTATTTGTTTGATGGACAAATATTTGCAAGGCCTGTCATGAGGTAAATCAATAATACAGAAGTTTAATTGCCCAAATCTTTCATTTATTAAAGCCCCATTTAGCTCTCTGTCCTATAAATAATCAAATGTGGGATTTTTTTTTCCCCACTTCTGACAAAACCGGTGAGGATCAGCAAGAGCAGGGCAGCTTCATGGGGGAAAAATGAGCCCCGAGCCAAAGGGGACTCTGCCCTCGCTGGCCAGGATGCAGTCCTGCAACATCTAAGCATGGCAGGTAGATCAGGGGACTGCTAACGTTGTCCACACAGAGTCCCAGACAGGGTAAGGTGGGGAACCATGTCGAAGGCCCAAACACAGATTGCAGCCAGGAATAGCAGGAGATGGAGCCAGAGACAAGACTGGAGATAAGGCCACAACATAGGACTAAGAGCCACATCCAGGAGACTGAACTGTAGACAAGGCTAGGTGCCCAGACCTGAGTGCCCTGGGAATGGTAACCCCAGGTGAGGCTGACCAGGGAAGTTGGGGCCTGTTGGTCCCCTCAGTTGAAGTTTCTCTCAAGTTTCTTAATGTCAGGCGTTCAGTACAGATGCAAGTGCCTCACACATGGATGGTATGCACATCAACCTGAAAAATATCTGTTTAAAGTAATGCTTATGATTAGCAACTTGATATATTGTAACCTTTCCTGTAGATTATGTGACCACCTTGGGGAAACTTGTGGCTTCTCAGTATGCAGATGGTCTGTTTCCTCAGTACAGCAGAGCCCAAGATGGCAGCGTATACAATGTAAGTGTTACTGATTTGTGGAAACTTCCCTGTGCACTTGGAAGTTATCTCTGTAGCAAAATAATGTGACTAAGATGTCTCCCCATGCATGAAATACTTATATCCTTTGTAAGAAGTTTATCTTTTGATCTCCCCCCTCCCCCGTTTTTTAAACACTTAATTATAACAATCAGTGATAGAGAAGATAGATATCTTTTCCTTTTTTGCCTTGCAAAGTCTTATGTTCTTGCCTTAGTGCAGCACTGCAGTAAATCTTGCCAGACAAGACTGCAGTTTCTAAGCAACTTGACGCTGTCTTGAAAAAGGGAACACTTAAAAAAGAAGATGCTCGGCTGAGTTAAAAAAGAAATAATAAAAATTGTAGTCAGGAAAACAAATGGGGTTGCTGAAATAGGAAGACATAATGCTCTGCCATTGCTGATGCAAAGTGCTGGTTTGCTTAGTGCCAGAGGATCACAAAAGGCTCAGCCTACTCTATAGAGACAGCTAGCTGGATCTCTGCCCAGACTCTTGTTCTAAGGAATGTCTTAGCAACAGCTGCTGGCGGCCCCATTGTTAGGAGGATGGATTCTGATTGAAGAGATATGCATGTGAACAAGGAGGGGAGAGAGTTAATTCATAAAGGATTTTTCAAGACCAAATGGCTTGTCATTTTTTTTCTGATAACTGGAGCCACTTCTGAGGCACAAAGCTTAAATATGGGAAAGAACCATTTCAGGATGCCTTTTCCTCCCATTTATTTTCCCCCAATAAATTCCATATGAAATATCTAAATAATGTCTTTTAACCATAGGACATGTTGGGAGCAGTAGGAAAGACATTTCCAGTAGCATAACATAGCAATGCCTACACAAGATCTGGTGAGATCTCATTTATGATATGGTGTACAATATTGTTGCTGCAGGTCAAAAAAAATCAATTCAGGACAGAACAGGTACAGGGAAGAGCTTGTAGGATGAGCTGCAATGGAGTGCTGATCTTTTAAAAGGGTTTTGTTCATGTTGACATATTTAAGCAAGACTGAAGAAGACTCATAAATGGTAGTATAGCCCTTGAATGCCTACAGAAAGGCAAATAAATAACAGAGATAGGGAAAAGCTGTAGTTTTCTATGCTATAAAGCATGTTATTTAAAAAAAAAAAAGAAAGATATGAGCTGCCATGAATAAATTTAGTCTGGACCGTCAGACTTTTTCCAGCCCTTAGAGAAATGGGAAACTGGATAGGCCAACTACAAGAGAAGGGGTGGTGCAAGAATATTGCTTTATTTAAGATGGACTTAGATTGGTATAGTGCAATAAGCTTCTTTGTATGAGTCTGGCTGTCATAAGAAGAAACTGTATTTTCAAAGTGCTCCTTCCCAGGCCTACATTCCTTTGGCAGACAGCCTGAGACTCTGTATCTGGGAGGCACATTATGGGGCCCTAGCTGACATTAAAGAACAGAGAAAAAAACACATGAGAGGAGGAAGTATGCAGACTGACACATGAAATATCTTCTACCTGAGAAATGTTCTTGTTTAAAAACATTTGTATCTCCTAGGTTTTATTCTTAGTCCTAGAAAGGTAGTTGGAGGAAGAAGGTCGTCAGTAAATTAGCATATATGGGTCAGAGATAGCGGGGGAGGGTCTTTATTGGAACCTGAGGTGAATTTTTAAACTCGCAGATTATTTTGCATGGTGAACATGTATACGTATATTTGTAAGGAGGATCTGCTGATTTTCCTTTTAATACTTCTTCTAGGTTTTTCTTATTTTACTAGTGTGGTATGGGAAACGTTAGTTGCTGACTACAGTTGCCTGAATTAAATTTGCCTAAGAGCCTACCCACAAATAGTTAATCTGTAATGCTGGGTATTGTTAGTGAAATAATAGTACAAACAGGAAACATTTTCCTTTCAAATGCTAAAGACAAGGTGGAGATTGAAGTGCCCCAGAATCAAACCATGCTCCCTTGTATTGCTGTACAAAATAATAAGAGGCAGTCAAAATTCTAGTCTAAGAAGGTACAAAGTTTCTGTGTCCTTGTTTGTTCACCCATCTGCTCTGCAGCCCTTTCTACATCCTAGCCTGTGTTCAGCTCATTCTAATTGCTCCAGTCTTGAGACAGACAAGTCAGACAACCCACTGGCACTGTCCCATGCTCATATAAAAAGATTATGAAAAGCAATTAGGACAAAATGTGGTGTCTTTTCTATTATAGCTTAGATGCATTTGTCGAGAATTTGCTCTTGAAATAGTAGAAGGAAAATGGGTTGTTTTCACTTCTACCTTGGCTGGCATATCTGGCACTTGCAAACTAGCTACTGGAGCTGTGTTAAGCTTGGGGCTGCATTTGTATTATTTGTTTTGATGTTCAATTTCTTTCTCTCCCTTATTTAAATAAAGCTGACAGCCAAAAAAAACCTGATTCTTCATTTCGAGGATTGTCTAACGGGAGCTATTGAGCTATATAAGCAGCGAATGGAGTGGTTAACCAGTGAGAGCCGGCAGATATTTGGAGTGATTCAAGAACGATGCATTGTCATTGTTTTGGATTTTGGTAGTGCAGCTCAAACTGAATTTGATCTATGTCGGGATGCATTTTCTATGGTACTTGTGGAACAGGTGATCTGGATTTCCAAATTCAACCTCATTAGGTAAGCAGAAAGAATCATAGAATTGTAAAAACTCAGAATAGTTTGGGTTGGAAGGGACCTTTAAATGTCATCTAGTCCAACCCCTCTGCCATGGGCAGAGGCATCTTCAACTAGATCAGGTTGCTCAGAGACCTGCCCAGACTATGAATGTTTTCAGGATGGGAAATCTAACACCTCTCTGGGCAACCTGTTCTGGTGCTCACCACCTTTATTTGTAAAAAATTTCTTCCTTATATCTAGTCTGAATCTACCCTCTTTTAGTTTAAAACCATTACCCCCTGTCCTATTTCTACAGGCCCTACTAAAAAGTCTGCTCCATCTCTCTTCCAAGCCTTCTTAAGGCTACAATAAGGCCTCTCCCAAGCCTTCTCTTCTGCAGGCTAAACAAAGACATCCATGTCTGCCCTTTGCTGAGAACAAAAAGGAGTCTCCTATCATACAGATATGTGTTTGGATAACATGCTTTCTTTAGTAGAATTTGTCCTGATTCATGTTATGGCAATATCTGTAGATTTTCCACCAAGATTCATCCCGTTGTCACACTGAGCACTCTAGTCCATTTAACATAAGACCACTGCTATGCTGAAGAACAGACAAAGAATAACAGAATCCAGACACAGATATGTACCTTCTACAAATGCAGCACAGAAACACAGAATGATAAGGGTGACTACAGGTTTCTGCTGTACAGCTAAATGTACATTCTCTATTGGCACAGGCATAGTCATTTGTATGTCTGTAGATTTCCATGGTCAAATCAGTAGCAAAACTAGGAAACAATACTAGATTTGCATCACAAAAGACAAGTGCTTGTTCCCTAACATGAGTAAATGAATTTGGATTTGGCTGAAAACAGAAAAATAGAAGCACTTATTCAGATTTATGTATCTGCACAAATTCTTATATGTGTGTAAAGGTTTGAATGTGTAAGGTTTGGTTTGGGTTTGGGTAGATGAATGGAATTTTGTGACTGAAAAAAAATGATGCACAAATTGGGTCATATAGTTTTATAAATTGGTTCCAAAATTGGTAACTTGCAACTACACTGTGATTCATAGAAGTTGTTTTACCCAAGCTTTGTCTTACAGATTTGATTCTGTATCTTAATTCTCTAGCTTGTGGTACAACTGGCATTTGAAAAGTAAAAAATAATTCCATAGCTTTTGAGAAGCACATAAAACTTTCTCTTTAAAAATGATCTGCAAAGCCAAGTCACAATTGAGACACAATAATTGTGTTCATCAACTTATTTGCACAGGAGAGAGAACAAGGGCAATATAGGATATAAGTTATTACTTTAAAAGAATCTTGGAAAACATACTTGTCTTTTAGATTTGCAAGAAGGTCTTCAAAATGGTGCTTGATTCAATGTCACAGATACTGAAAACAGTTATTTTTATTTTCTTCCTGTCTTTTTTCTGTACAAATGCTCAGGCAGGCATGCTTTTATACTTCTGAATTGCCATTAAAACTAAGGCCTTTGATGAATTAAAATATCAAAAAGCTTAGCATCACAAATTGTAGCTAAAGATCTACGACCAAAAAAGCACTGATTTGACACTATATGCAGCAAGTTGAAGAAAAGGACCTGTGAAAGCCAGGTGGTTTTATTTCATACACATATTAAAAAAAACCCCAAACAATGGTGTTGTTATATTAAGGGGAAATATGAATTAGGAACTGTCTTCAAAGTTCTGTAACTCTCTTGACCCTACTTTGGAAACAATCATCTCAAAAAACCCTTTATATAAATTACAGTATTTTTCTAAAGTTTTAATTTTTCCTCTACTTCTTTTATTACAAGTCTAGATTTAGTATTTGTGGTTTACTTCAATTATTACTTAAGAACATAAAAGAACAGCAACAATAGCAGAGCTCCACTCTTGCTCTGCCAGCATTATCCTCACTATTTCTGATTTATAGTTAATGTCATTTTCAGGGCTGCTCAGGATCTTATGAAGTGGCAGCAGAAATCTACTCCTGTGTCTGAGCATAGTGTAAAATCTGCTCTTACGTGGCTCTGGAAGCTGGACCATATGACAGCTGCCAGCCATACCAGCTCTTCTGAAGCCCTGCTGGAAGCCATGAGTGACGAGGCGGTAAGCTCATACATCTTTTCAGAAGCCTCAAGTAAATCCAAGAATATTCAGTGCCAGACTGGCGACTGTGTTTTGCCCTGATGAATATTGCAAAGATAAATATTAATGATGGTATTTGGAATTTTTCTCCCCAAGTGTAGCTGCATACTATGTTTACTGATGGCCTGTTTATGTAAATGAACTGTATTTCGAATGCCAAATGTTGTTTATTTTCTTTTCTAGAGTACACAGAAGAAAGAATATATTCAGTCATTAAGGAAAAGAGAAAACATCATCCCTTCCACTTTCTTTGCCATATAGGTTTTTCAGGGCTTCAACTTTATGAGAAAATTACTAAGATCAGCATTATTGAAGACAGGGCAACCATTTTTATTTTGTTATGTATCCAAAGCGCTCATGAAAAATTATACTTAAAAATCATAATAGTACAGAGATTTATTTAAGCATTAACTCATGGTAGGGGTATGCAAATAATTTTTCATCAGCTAGGTTATAGCTGGAGTTTCTTCCAGGACAAAAAGACAAAGCATATACAGGCATCACTGCAAATAAATTCTGTTTCTAAAAGTACCACATTATTCATTATATCAGAGTCATGAGATGTAACACATAACACATATATGTCATCATTTGAGCTAGTCATTTAAAACTCGTGATGTTAAAGAAATAGTGTATGAAGTTTACTTGCTATGCACATTGTTACAGTTCCCTGGCACCTAAATTGAATGGAAAATTTGGCCTACTGTGTATGGACTAGAACCATCGGTTTTCACTGCCATTAAGATCTGTCCCTGTGCACAGGTCCAATCCTAACTCCTTTGTCGATTGCATTCTGAGACATTGTTTGAAGGACAAGGTAAAATTGGCTTGAGTTTGGTTTTGGTTCCCTGACTTTGTGGATTCTAGATGAACTTTGATGTTTGGAAACTGATATTAAAAAGGAACTGGGTGAGGAACAAATTGTAAAACAGTAGGAATTTTAATTTTTTTATGACTGCTTTTTCAAATGCCTCTTTCATAAATATTATTTACATTTTCAATTTGTAGTATATTAATGATTTCCTGGTGGGAAACAAAAAAAAGACCATATTTAGATTTCAGTATTGTTTGGATGAAAAAAAAAAAAGTCTTGTTGGACCTGGTGGATCTGTGTAGGAATAAACAGAAATTAAAATCCGTCCAACACTGAGACATCTATTATTTTTTTCTGGACATTGATGTGCTAATGGCTAGTCTGGGGGAGTCAACTGTGGCAGGTGCTCAACATAAAACAAACTTCAGTTGCTCCTGAACACAGTGATTATCATTCATAACTGACAGTTCACTTGAGTGCAAGCTTCACTGTATGGCAGGATAGCGGGGAGACCCCATTCAGTCCTAGGCGAAAGCTGCATACTCACTGAACACTGGTAAATGACTCATTCCTCGGAACTCGCTTCATCAACAGAAGTTGCTCCAAAACAATAGCTCTTTTTTTCCCCAGCCTTGGCTCTCCCTGTCATTCCTTTAGCTGAGCTTTTCTTTCCATGTGTGGCAACTCCCTAGATTTCTTTTCCTCAGGACCTGTCAGTCCCAAGTGCAGGATCATTCTGCTGTAACGCTGCAATTCTTTGAGCAATACCTGCCACTGATGCATCCACAGCATTTAACTTGTGGTTCTGAAGAGGTGCCACTCCACAAAGTGTGGATCACCCATGCAAATCACACCTCCCCACCAAAGGAGAGACCGCGAAGAACTAACCATCCATGTTGTTCTCTTTCCTGTTCTTTATGCAGTTTGTTTGCTTGTTTAGATCGCAGCATAATTTTTAATTTTCAAAATATGAAAGGTTTTAACCCTTCCTCTCTAATCTCTAAGGAACATTTCCTTTGTGGTATGGTATTGCTGGGTTTGCAGTTAAGTAGAGTGAATTGTCTGTGGTTAGCAATTTTGCTTATTTTCTTGCAAGGATTTGGTTCTGCATCAACTATGCTCAAGAAATGTCAGCATTTTAAAAGTTACAGACGTAGGCAGTAAATCCTTTCGAGGAAGTGTGAAAATTGATATCCTTATTGAATATTGAGTTTATGAATTATTGGCAGCCTTAGGAGGGAGAGGGAGAAGATCTGAATCTGAAGGAAGACAGGGAAAAATGGTTGAGCAGTATGCATGCAACAGGAGTCTCTTCAGCAAATAGAATGGGATCAAGGTGTGGTCTGAGGGCTGGGTCTCAGCTGGGACAGCTGTGTTCATGCTTGGATACCTTTTTAGCTGGAAGGAACTTTGTAAAATTGAACTAAAGCACAGATAGGTACAAGAGTTCTTACGACTTGTTCCCATGTGCCAAAGCTAGTATTTTGTTAATCTTGCATTTTAATGAAATACATTCATTATTGTCTTTACCATAGTATTTGTCTAGAATTAACAGCAATGCAAGGACATGGGGCTGACCACAGATGTACTTACTCCTAAGCAAGGGTGATCTGTAACTATGAGCCCTGCCACGTGGAGTGTGTTACCCCCTCTGCGGGATCCAAGGGAGGTCTGAGGTGTCAAGGTACTGCTTCATTAATCAGCCTGGTCTAGCCTGAGATTGGGATGCTGCTTGGGAGAGATGTCTTCCAGTGCTGAGGATTAGCCCAAGTATTTGTGGCAAAGGGTAGAGTGGGGAGAGAGCTTGAAATCCAGACATCTCTGTCAGCATGTATCAACACGCTTGTGGTGTGGGATAGTACAGGCCTCCTACAGCCTGGAAGCTTCAAGTTTGAACTGGGCAAAAGATGTTCATGTGCTAGTCTGTTGGCCCAGGGAGCAGAAACTTAAATCAGTATCAAAGGCAGTAGTGGAAATGCATGAACATACTTACAGGTGACACCTGAATCTGCTTTACTACCACATTTCCTCAGTGCCATCCCAGACTCAAATACTTGTCTTCTCATCCTTGAGTGTAGTTTTTAGTTAAACAGCTATTGACCAGATATTTATTAGATGGTATTTACCGTGACATATGACTTAGATGCTATACGTACTGTCTTGAACATCATTATGGGATAGCTGTTGTTACATTTATTTTTAATGACAAGGAAAATTCAAGAAGTGTACTTACCATGAGGAGTGTTAGCAGAGATGACTGCAGGTAATACCAAACCCCTCATAATGTAATAGTCAAGCAGTAACTAAAGGACATTTCTTCAGCTACTCTCTCTTCAGTAACATTTTCAGAATATAAGTGTATGTGGTCCCTTGGCTTTGGGAATTATCTGCAAATAACAGCAGTAACGTTCACAGAATGATGCATCTTTCCTATCCTCAAAGTACATGTTGCCAGTAAAAGTATGGCTGGTATGAAGTACCTACTGGCTTTCAGCCCTGGCAAGGCACCAACATAGCATCTCTCTTCATAAAAGTGGAATGTGGCACCGAGCCTTGTGCTGACTAATATAGTTGTCCTTCCTTACACCTTTCTTCCATTTTAGTTAAGTTCTATGGAAAGGGACTTGCGTTGGCCCTGGCTCATCAGCCCCAGAGGCTGTGAGCCAGGTTCTCTTCTCACTTCAGCAAATTTTGTGTGGACTGCATTTGAATTCCTAAATAAGAAGGGAAAGCAAAGACCTGGAAATCTTACAGTCCAGTAAGGCATCAGTTCTACCATTTTTTCCTGCCAGTAGTCAGGACAGGGCAGCACTTGAATAAGTACCAGGAATCTGTGTAAAGCAATGTCTTCCATTTCCCAATTTATTTTTTTTCTGTTTAATGGCAGGTTGAAGCCGTTTATTACTTTGCTGTAGGTGATGTTCCAGTGGATGCAAAGCAGCTACTCCTCGAGAAGGTTTCTCATTGGGCCTGTCCAGTCAACACTGTGTCTTTCAATGCTAGGGAAGATGAAACTATTATTTTTCTGAAAGATCTGAGCCTCTTGTCCTCTGGCAGGTATGACAAAGAACAAACGCAGTAATGATTTCAGGACTTGTAAAGTGCTTTGCTGCTATCTGAGCATAATCCCTGTTTTGCTCATGAGAAAAATGAGACAAAGCAGTTCAACAAGTTATCTGGGGAAACTGGGGAAATAGTCTAAGAGATATGACTAAAATACAGGACCTACTCAAGGAGACCAGCTTCTTTCCACACATGTTCCCACTGGCTTGCAGAAAGGCCATTCATTTTAAATCCTCAGTCATCTACTATCTGCTCCCCTTTTGAAATCTGAAAAATTGTTTGGGGGAAAGGCTCACAGCATAAACTGAAGTAAGTTTTTATTCTATTGCTTTGTACTCTGGTGATATCCACAGGCATTCAGAGTTTTGTTGGATTAAGTGCCCTACAAGTACTGCCTGTACTTGTAATGCCAAGGTAAAGCCTGTCCTATATGGACAGTTTTGGTGTGGTGTTATCCATCAGGCCTGGCAGTGTAGGAATGTAGTCCTCTAGCACAGTCTCTAGCATCTATTTGGTAGTGTTGGTAGAAAATGCTGTATTGCACATGGCTTTTTGGCTACTTTATCCTGGGAATCAGCTGTGTGGTGAGAATCAGCCTTAAGTATAAAGGGATAATAAAACTTTAATAGTGATTCTGATATCAAAATAAGGAAAACAAATGAACAAACACAGAACCCCACAATACCAAACTCTTGCTGAACAGCAGGAGGGCAGTAGGAGTCAGTAGGTGTTTGCTTAACAGAAGTCACTGTACAGAGCAGTGAAATGGCTGCTAGCTCTGTTTCACTGTTATTTGTGCAAGTGTGGGAAGACCTCCAACAGTAGAGATCTCCCAAATGACAGCAGAGCAATTGGTAAGATGGCAGCTGCTTAGCTCTTTTATAGCCATCTGTGTTTAGAAGTAGCTTTTAAGAGATGGAGTGTCTGCCAAAAAAACAAGGCTGTGGGAAAGTGTTATGTTTGCTGTGGTCTGATGTGTCTAAAATAATTGTGGTTATTTAGAACCATGGTACCTCCACAATACCAGGTACATTGCCAGTCACCATCCTTCATTTTCATTTGTCAGTGTCTACCTTCTTTAGAAAAGGAAAGTGAATGCTTCTATGACAGAGAAAGAGGGAGGCAAGAAGGGTTGTGGCAAGAAGGGGATCTGAGAGGATTTTTTTTTTTAAGTAGGATTCTCCACTATCTTCTTTTTACAGGAGTCTAGCTTCGGTGCAGAGACTTACTGGGCCAATTAATGTCTTGCTGATATTTGCCTAATAACTGTCTACCAGTTTAAGTCAGCTTTCCTATAGGAATAGCCAAGTTTATGGCTTTTCATCACTTGAGCATGTTTCTACTGCAGTTCTGGTTGAGAAATGCATCTCTTTCCTGCTCTAAGAGCTTTTCTGTTTTGACAATGAGGGTAACTGAAGTCTGTGTGACTTCCTGATTGGTATGTGGATAATAAAATAAATGTTCCTGTTGGTCTTCCAATCGGAAGAATAATCTGATAAAAAGGTGTTAAATGGCATCTCTGACATCTCAAATGACATATTTGCTCAGAATGTTAAAAGCATTAATTGAAAATAGATTTTCAGAAGATTGAAAAAGAAGGTGCCTCAGAGTAAATGATACCAAAATGAGTGTTCTTCATGAGAAGAGTTTAGAATGTACATAAATGTATATAAAAGGCTTGATTAGAGGTTTGTCTGTTCATAGTGGTGGTGTAGTTAAAGGTTTAGATATCTCAAATTTATCAGTAAATCATCCCAAAATTGTATACCACTAGAATCTTGCATGTGTGATATACATCTTACTAAAATTAGGAAAATATTTCTGTAGTTTACATACTGGTGAAAACTCATTTTATGTTACAGATTCCATGCTTTTGCTGAGAAGAATGACTATAGAGATGCTACTGGACCTGCACTAAAATATGAAGAGGATGAAAAAGGTCTAATTGCCCTGAATTCCAGAAAAGTGAAAGGGCGAATGCCACTAGGTAGACAATATAAAAACTAAGATGATACTGATTTTCTCAGTGAGATTGTAGAATCAAAATGTGATATAGGAACTTGCCGAGTATAAAATCAAAACAATGCTTCTGTAAGCATGGGTGGGGTGATGATGAGACTGCTCAAATGGAAATTCTGTGGGTAGGAAGAAGAGGGAGAGGAAAAGAGAGAAGTGAAGAGAAGAGGATGTGCATATGAGAGCAAAAGAAGTGAAATAAAGGGAGAGGAAGAACATTTATTTAGGGAAATGAAGAATAACACTGTTGGTGTGTTTCTGCCAATGACCATGTGGAAATGTATAGAGAAATGTCAGAAAGGAAACAAAATAGTGTGGAAGACCAGTTAATACAACAGCCACATCAATACAGGCCAAGTTCATAGGTAATGTAAGGGGATTAAATCCTCACAAGGTTGACTTGCTACTCTCAAGATCTGAATTTCTCATGAAGACAGGTAAGAAGCAAAGCAAAATAAGCATGGAGAAGAAGGTGCAAAGGGGTGGGGGGGTGTTGATGAAAGAAACCTCCAAAACTAAATCGTGAGGAAACAAATAATGGAAAGAAACAGTTTTGCTGCGGGGTAAAGCTGGGGAGAAAGCTCTCAGTGTGTTTCTTATTAGTCACAGTGCTACTTCCTCTGGGATAAATCAGCCTTACTCTTCAGTGGGACTGGACTGGGGTTTCAGCCAGGTTGGAAGGAGACCAGCTTGTGGTGTGAAGCTGTGCATGTCAAGTCTGATATCTTTATCAGCAGGACATTAAATTAGAAAATTTGTTCTTTTAGGCATGAGGAGGCAAAACCCTCTTTATTCTAATGGTTGCCCCATCATGCTGAGGGGCATTCATGTTGCCCCAAAGGGGGAACAGTGTTTCCTCTTCTTACTGCTGAGGAATGGATGGCATAAAATGGATTTAGTGACTCACCTAAGGTTGTGTGCACTAACTGGACTAACTGGTCCATATTTCCTGGGTTGTAGCCTAGTTCCTGTGTACTAACCTATCTTTCACTAGGATCACTATTTTAACAGTATGGGAAAACCATATTGGGGTGCCAGAAAGGAGTGAGGTGTCATCTGGGGGTCAGGAGGAGTGTGGAGTGGGGGGTGTGGTGTTTTTGTGTCAGGAAGGGACTCTCAAGCCTCACCTACACAGGGTTTAGAAGCCAACACAGAGCATGCTTCAAAACCCTGTCTCTGGTTTTGTGCTAGCTCTGAGCAGTATAATGATCACCTTCAGTCTGCTATGAGCACTTCCTTGCTGGACCCCATTTGGGGGGGTGTGTGGGGGGAGCTGGCTTCCTCTTCCCCCCCAGGGCAGCCAGCCTGTTTGAATAGATGGGCCTAGAGCTCCTGTATGACTGAAATTACTTCCTCACCACTGTTTCTAAAGCTGAAAGCTGAATAGCTTTAATCATCCAAAAGGGCAGTAATCTCCTTGAAGTGCATTGTCTGTTGTGTCTTATTGCTCTTATGGAATAGAATTTACACATTAAAAAGGAACACAATTAGCTTTCTGCGTTTACAGGGTATTATAAACCCAGTAATGACATCATTGGCAACCAATAGGAGCATTTCAGTCATATGCAGAATCTAAAGTCCTTTCAGAAAAGAAAACACATTGGAGACATAATTCTGGTCTGTGTCTGAAGTCTCTTGTTTCAGAGACTCCTTCAAGGCAATAATAACAAAAGTGTCAACTATTCACTAATGGGTTCTGAAACTCATTCTTGGATGTGTGGCATAAACTAGCCAAGAAAATAAATAGAGAACGAACCAGACATTCAATATTCCAAATGTGGTGTTTCTTAAAAATAAGGGGAGGCACAGGAATATTTTGATCGTGTTTCTTTTTGTACCACAAATGCAACAGCTGGAAAATGAAACTCATCATTGTGTTTTATGGATTGGAAAAGCCATTTTAAGGACATCTGAGAGTTTTCTGGGTATCCACTGAATGACAGCATTTTGCACACTCAGGATATCTTCATGTTCACTCTTTTACATCTGCTTAACCAAAACAAGTCGGAAGTGAACTATTTACAAATTTAGATAAGAGCTCCATTCTCCCCTGTTTTGCATCTTGAGCAGTCATTTAGAAAGCAAGCGTGAGAAATTGCCAAATGTGAATTTTTTTTGCACTCATTTTGAGTGGGTGCTTGAGATCAAAACAGGTGTAAGCCAGTAAAGAATTAAGGTCCTCATGGTGGCAGACTCAGATTTACTGAAAGCAGAGAAATGCTTTTACATAAAGCCTGATTTCACCAGTGTGGTGATATCTCATCTGACGCAGAATTTCCTGTTATCACTTCTTCCTGTTATCACTTCTTTGTGTAGCTTCTTCATCTGCAAAAAGCTGCAGAATTAAGCAATCATGTTAAGTAGTTAAAATTGTAAGTGGAAGGAAGGTGAAATTTAAGTTGAAACTTAAAGATATAGAAGACAAGGGATGGTGGAAGTTGTGGAGAAGAAGGTTCTTGCTGAAAAGGGACACAGTTGTATTATCTGGACTGACAGGGAGACTCTTGAAAAGCAATGGAGTTTTGAACTAGATCGATCCTTAAATGAATAGAGGGTTCATGATGGCTGAAATAAAAACCACCGTAAACCTCTGCTCATTTCTGTGTGGTGCAATAGATGAGCCGATATGTGTAGATCAAATGCCAATGGATTGAAATCAGGATTTGACTGATGTGACATATCCACAAAGGGATGTTTCTGTCCTCTTGTGAACAGTGTAAGGCTGTATTCTTAGGCGTGCTTGATTTTCCACATTTTCCTGATAGTTACGGGGAAAATTTCAGGTTGATGTGTCTAAAATTTGGAGCAGAAAAGCGCCAGCCTCCTGTATGACAGTGAAACCAACAAACTGCACTGTTTACGTACACAGCCATGAGAGAGACCAAACCCTCCCTTTGGAGAGCCAGGATGATGACTTAAGAGCAGCTGCTTTGCCTACAAGCTATAACAAAGATAATTGCCTCTGCTTTTTCCTCGCAAGTGCTTTGTCTAGTGTTAGCAGCCTAATCTTAGCCTGGCAAATCAGTTTGCTACAGGGACTAATGCAGATAGCTGCTCTGTCCTACCACATGGGATACAAAGTTCATTTGCTTTGTCCATTTGCCCAGCGGGAAAGGGACAGGACTGGGCGACAGTGAGTTTGTGTTCTGCTTGACCTGGCAGGTACAGGCATAAAGCTGCGCTCTCTCCTCCCGTGCTCCTTTGTACCTCCGTTCATCCCCGCTTTAAGCGGGGATTATTCAAATGAACGCTTGAGGGACTATTGCTATGTTTGGCTGCCACATAGTGGCTGAGGAAGGGACCAGCAGTGAAAAAAATGCAATTGTCCATCTTGCCTTGCAAGCAAATGAATTTTAAATAGATCTTACTCCATTATATTTGGATCTGCTTGCTTCCATGACCTAAATCAGACAATCAGAGAAATAAGAAATGCCTGTTTGCCTTGAATTGCTTTGGCATTGGTATTTGCTTGACGTTTCAAGGATATTGTAGATTTTGCAGACTTTTTTTTTGTTGTTGTTGTATAGGCTTTTTTTCTCAGCAGGTTTTTTGATCTTAAGTATGAAATCAAATGGGTTACAGTGACTTGTCAAACTGGATGAGTTTGTCTGCTGGGAGGTAGGTGTGGAACAGCAGCTTCTTTTAAGATTGCCTGACAGCATTAAATAACTGGGAAATGGAAATGAGGGCATTTTATTAGTTTCCATGTATGTGTGCAAGAGTGTGTGTGTTTTGTCTTAGAGAATATGCTGACAGCAGCAAAATGCTTCTGCCTCTTGCCCTTCCCCATCCTCTTTCTCTTTTTTTGGGGCCTCCCTCCTTCAGAGCAGCAGTGCCACTTAGTTGAGGGTAGGGCACATCTGAAACCTTACCCAGCCCGATGTGCTCTGCAGGGCCGAAGCCAACAGACTGTGCTTGACAGGCAGCAGGCCGTTAAGGCCGGTTCCCTAGGGTGTCCGGTGGCCGCCCTCTTGCCGTTGCCCTGTAGCAGTTTTTGAATAGGAACCAGGGAGTCCCCAGGGTTCCAGCCCCGGTGGCAGTTAAACTGCCAGCCCAGGCGGCCTGGGACGGGGACAATACATGGCAGAGAGGGTCAGAGCGGCCCTTAACCCACAGAGATAAAGAGCTGTTTTTAAGACCAGGTCTTTCATGGGACATGGGTGCCTGAAGGCATTCAGGAGCCCCTGAGCCTGGAGTGGCTGGGCATGCACCCACTATTGGGGTGGCTTTCAGCTACTTTTTGGTTGGTGGCCCCCAAAAATGGTGCAGCTGAGGTGTGAGCACAGGGAATTTAAACCAAAGAGACATTTGTGCTTTTTTGGTAGTTTTTCACTGATGAGCTTTGAGGGACAGATGTCAAGTTGAGAACCATACCCGGAAGATACTATGTGTTATAAGCATATGTATATTTTGAGTTTGGGGGCTCAGTTTTGAAAGGCATAGCCCTTCCTTCCCACTCCTCCTCAGTGGAAAAGAGGCTAAAGTGGAAAGAGAGAAAGTTCTGCTTATAACCTGCTCTCCCAGTTGAATCCAGAAAAAACTGTTGCCAGAGAAAAGGTTTACTAAGCAGCTTAACCTCCACAGTGTGCAGATGTTGATACCGGCGTTTGTCATCAAATGTACTGGCTTTGAAAGTGCATGCAGTTATACTTTGTCATGCTGCAGCATAAATAAGGGGAAAATACCTTCTTTCATAATACCAATTCAATAACTATCTTACTGGGAACAGTAAAAATACTCCCGTAAATTTGATGAGGCCATAATATCAATTTAAGGGGAAATGAAGCAACACAATGATATCGTCATTATTGTTGTAAAGGTAGTTGAAATAACTAGACTTCTTTCAAGATTTTCAAACATAATATTAAAAACTTTCATAAAATTAAATCTGGATCACAATATTTGTATAACCTTTGGGGGGGGGGCGGCGGTGTATCCAGATTTAGTGTGGAACTGCATTCTCAACTGTCTTAAACTTAGAAATACACCTGGTGTGAATGCATGTGTTTTGTGGTTTTGACTGAGACAACAGGTGTGTCTCTATGTGTGTATTCAATGGGTGACTACTCATCAGAAAACCTCTAGCTCCCTACTTGCTGGAATTTTGCCAGCACTCAAATTTTGTATGTTTTGCGTTTCTGGGGAGGGATTGTTTGTAAAAGAAAAGTTTACTTCTTTCTGAAGTATTTGAACAGAATACTTTTCTTAATCTTAAAATGCAATGATAACAAATTGAGTTTTCCCCTTTGTGTGTTGTGTTATGTTGTGTAATGATTTGCTTTACTAAAGCTTTTTTTTGTCATTTAGGAAATGTTGATCTTTGTCCTAATGGCTGAAAAAAATGTTTTTGAAATGCGAGAAGGTCCCAGGAGATGGCAGTGTATAATAACACATTTCAAAATATTTCTTGGAATCTAAAAGCATTTCACAATTAAAACTGAGTTGTTATTTTGTAAAATGTTCATATTATTTTATTTCAGGGAAGTTTATCAAAGAACAAAATGATCAGGTTTGTTTATTTACAGATAGCCTACTTTAGCAGACAAGTTTGCATGTCGTTTCTTTTACACAGTGAATCACCACTGTCTATTAACTGAACCACTAGATGATAAGATATAGTTTGCGTAGCTCAGCATCTTTATGTGCAATTCAGTAATAGGCTGCAATAGATTGTAGTCTGCATCTGTGGTTAGGATAGCCCATGATTCAGTTTCTTTTACATTTTTACTGTAAGACTACACACAGTTTCCTGTGTTGTCCTATATTTATTGTAATTTAAACTCTGAGACTAAACATTTTTCAGTAGTGTTCTTATTGCTTAGGTATATATGGGGCCTCAATTTTTATAACTGTACTTTATTAAATTTTTACTCAAGAAAAACATATCAATTGAGATTAAGAAAACCTTGTACCAGCTTCAGATTTGGAGTTTTCCTGATTTGTTTTTTTTTTTTTTTTTTTTGAGAATGTAGCCTGATAGTAAAACATTTTAAATTTTGGCATTTATTTATGACTGGAGAATTGTTAGGATGGAAATAAATTTATCTTAGCAAAATTGCTTCACATACTCTTCGGAAAAAGAAGATGTAATTTTAAATAAAGGTATTTATGTACTTTAAGGGAATTGTATAGCCTGTGGCTTGAAAATACCTTCTCTTTAAAGTTTCACAGATGGGTCTAGCATTTGTAACCAGTTATTGCAATGAGGCCTAGGGAACAACATGAGAATTTATTTGTGGAGTTTCCTTATTGTTATCTGAGAGTGTTAAATAGGGTTTGCTTCTGTTATGGGAACAATGTGGCCAGTTCTGAGGTTTCTTCCACCAGACTAATGACCTCTCATGTTGTGGTGCCAGATTTGAGCTCTTTTTTTGAACTCTGGCACAGAACAGCACTTGTCACTGCAATTAGACCTCAAGAAAACAAGGTTACCTGGCAATATCTGGATGAACCCAATGAATTTGTGGTAATTGAGGAGTTATAAAAAGCACGATTTGTCTCAAAATATCAAGTCCTTTTATGATTTTTTTTTGCAGTAGCTGGTGTCCGTGAAGATGTTTTTTTGATCTGGAAGGAGTTGGAGGAAGCCAAGAGTACAGTGAGACAAGTTCAGAAAATCTTATCAGAATCTGACCAGGCTGCTTCTCGAGATGGTATCATTTATGTTTCTTTCAAGAGAGTTACCATTATATTAATGATCAGTATTTTATTTGTCAACAGTTTTGTTTCTGTGCCAATTTGGGGATGTTTTTCTCAGAAATGTCTATATACTGGTAGCACCTATACTTGGTAAGTAAACTGAGAGTTTCTTAAAACTTCCCATTACAAATGTCTGTATTACTACTGCTTAAATTTGGTAAACTTTAACAGCTCACACTGAAACACACCAGTGACTAGGTTTAGCAATTGCCTCGATTTCAAGATAATTAAATTAATTTTTGTGGTCTCTCCCACTCTGCCTTGGCCAGATCATTATATAAGATCTTTATATTTCAATAAATCTTTAGTTTTATTCTACACAGTGCTGGGGAAGTACGCCATCTCTTTCCCATCAAGGTCTTTCTTGGATAGCCTCCAACTTCATAATGAGTTTGTTTCCCTAAAAGGGAAGAAATTTGGAATTCCCTTAGTCAAATGTAGAGGACTGAAACAGATTCTGTATGAGTGCTCTGACAACTCGGGTTAAGAGACATAGAGGAACACCCACATTTGCTCATTAAGCTAATAGTTCCCATGACTATGTTATGCTTAGTTCGTGATCTATCTGTTGTTCTGTGCATATTGATTGAATTGAGCCCTACTGAAGACAGAAACACAGCTGGTTTCTGAGTCTCTGAAAACCTTAAAGAAGGGATGTCAGGAAACTACTCAGTCCTGCTAAGATGGATGTCCTCTGGGGGTGCTTTGGAGCACAAACTAATGAACAAACTAATAAGAATGAAATACTGGAAATTTATGAATCTTTAGAGTTTAGGCATCTTCAGTGTTAGACTGCTGCTAAAAGTTCCTATGTGTTATTTTCTGTGTCTATGGTCTGCATTAGTCTCTGGTTTTAAAACATTTGCATGGTGTCTGGTGGTATTTTTGCATAACATCATACAAGATTCAGACTGATTTAGCATAAGTCATCAGAGATTTAATGTATCTCCAGTTTTGGTTTCCTTTTCTGGATTACTTGCAGAGGAACACATTGTGCAGTCTGTTGGTCAGTCACAGAATTTTAGGAGTTGGAAGGGACCTCAAAAGATCACCTAATCCAACCCCCCTGCCCAAGCAGGATCACCTAGATTAAATTCAATTCAATTCTTGGTGAGGTAAAGA